>JAJOZX010000059.1:615000-855000 GCA_023014485.1 Bathynomus jamesi
AAAGAAGATGGAAATCAAGAAAGGGTGAACGTGGATTGATGCAGAAGAGGAGATAAGAGCTTAAAAGAATCGCTAGTAATTTGAGAAGAAACTCTAATTTAGTTTCGTTTTGAGTCAAGAAAATACCCTTTTTATCGAAATACTTTCTCGGATACAGAACTTTACCAGCTTCATCATGACGTAAAAATTAATTTGATGAGCTCTTCCCACACAATTTCATTCATACCCTCGATACATGACTTCAAATTCAGGTGCAAAGACAACTATACCGACCCACACACGCATGCCTCCTTCCGTTGACCCAATTACAAACCGATAAACTCAATAAAAAATAATAATTTTAAATTTTAAAAATTTTTGACAAATACCCCCCCAAACAATAATAAACCACAAAAATATAACAACTTGACAAATAACAATAATAATAATAATAATAAATGGCAATTCCAAAATCGAAATGGCAGGTAGCATAAAACAATTAAAATGATTAAAGAAAAGTACATTTAAAAAAAGGGGTTATAAACACGAAAGAGAAATTAAATATATAAAAACAAAAAAATATAAAACCGTAATAAAATTAATTTTACTTCGTCGCCAAAGTCGCTGCCTGGAGGCGCGTTTAGGCCTACAGTCATCGTAGGATTAACACCATTATAAAATATTCCATTTTCTGCCATATAATTTAATAATAACTTTGGAAATTACGTACAGGAATTTGATATGAAAATTCTCAGAAATACAGGCTGAAAATACTGTATTAAAATGATGGAGTGCTCAATGAGAGAAACTCGATCGGGAAATATAATTTACTTCACACACACACACACACACGTAAAAAAAAATATATATATATATATATTGAAAATAAAATGTTTTGAACAAAAACAGTGTTTTAATAAAATAAAACAAACAAATAAACTAATTCCATGAAAAACCACAATAGTAAAAAAAATTGAAAAGAAAAAAAGTTTCTGGCAACTTTTCTAATTCCTTTTTGACTTCTTGTAAATGAAAATTTAAACCAAATTGAGAAAATTATTTAATGTCTATTATTTGGACACAGAATCAGTCACCAAGTCTAAAATTTCAAAAGATCTATCGAAAATCAATCATGAAAAAACGATACAATGTCACTATATATATATATATATATATATATATATATCGTAAAGAACGACGCTTGTATAGGAGATATTCCGCGCAAGACGAGAAAGAGAAAACAGAACAAATGAAAAAATGAAGTACCACCTGGGAATCGAACCCGGGATCTTCCGATTGCCGGTCAGACGCGATACCATTACACCATGGACTCCACTCTTCCAAATGCCGTAATTCTTCTACATACTCGCAGAAACCAATGCCCCAAGGGGCACCTCCCGCATGCCGTAACATTATATACATTCAACTGCAAAGAACACGCGTCGTTCTTTACGTTATTTATACTGCGTGTTCTTTGCAGTTGAATATATATATAATATATATATATATATATACCGGGTGAACCAAAAGTAGGTGGACAGTAGGTTGAATAGGGTTTGTGTTATATTATATTATAACTATGGTGTTCATTATAACTATGGTGTTTGTGTTATATTATATTAAATATTATAACTAAATTTATTTAAATTTAATCTTTTTTCTTTTCAGATAGTTCAGAGAACCCATAATGGCAAATAATCTAAATACTGATGCCAGAAAATGGGTGTTAAAAGAGTATTGGAAATCTCAAAATACTGAAACTGTTAGAACAAAATGGGTTGAAACATTTGGTACTCAAGCCCCAAAGAGACAAACCATTTACCGCATTCGTGACAAATTTGATGCCACTGGCTCAATTCTTAATGCCCCAAGAACTGGTTGACCCAAAACAGTTTGCACAGAGGACAATAAGCAACTTGTTGCCGAAGCATTTGTTCACAGTCCCCAAAGTCCACCAGAAGAGCCTCAGCAGAACCGGACATTTCACAAACCTCTATTATACGAATTCTGAAATCTATTGGGTTGAAAGCTTATCGTCCACGGCTAATTCATGGCTTATTGGAGGATGACCCAGACAGGCGGCTGCAATTTAGTGAGATCATGCTGAACGAAATTGAAGGAAATCCAATAATTTTAGATAACATTGTGTGGACCGATGAGGCTTCTTTCAAATTATCAGGTCATGTTAATCGACATAATTGTGTTTACTGTATAGTGAGAACATGCATTTAACATTAGAGCAGCAACTAAACCAGCCTGGTGTCACTGTTTGGGGTGGTATTTCAAGTTCTGGTGTTTTAGGACCAATTTTTGTTGATGGAACAGTCACAGGTGATAAGTATCTCGAAATTCTAATGAATGAAGTTGTTCCACACTTACAACAACAGCCTAATTCACATGACCTCTATTTCCAACAAGATGGGGCCCCCTCCACATTATTCAAGAGCAGTCCGTGAGTATCTTGATGAAACATTTCCCGAGAAATGGATCGGCAGAAGAGGTCCAATTGAATGGCCTGCACGTTCACCTGACTTTACCCCAATGGATTTTTTCTTTTGGGGAGTACTCAAGGACAAATTTATAGTCGAAAACCACGAAGTGTTGGTGATTTGAAAAATTACATCAGAGATGCATTTCAAGAAATTAATGCACAAAGAAACTTGTGCAAAAATGTTTGTCGAAGTGTGAAAGGTAGACTTCAAAGCTGTGTAAATTGTGATGGACAGCAATTTGAGCACCTGCGTTGATAAAATTTTCAGTGCTTTTGTATTGTATTGGTATAAGTTAATTTTTTTTTATTTTGTATTATAGTATACAAAAAAATTAAATATAATTGTATATGTATTCTCAAAATAAACGTTATCATTTACTGTCCACCTACTTTTGGTTCACCCGTTATATCTATATATATATATTGTTTCAGACCAACAAAGACCCTAGATCCACTCATGGCTGGTCTACCTAACTGTGTTCGTAATCGTGTATTGTGTATGTCCTCCGTGGTGGCGAGGGTACCTACAATTTTACGTGGGTTCCGAACCACAAGAACATAAGAAACTTATTTAAAAACTGCCGGTAAATTGGCAACGACCAATTTTTACGAAACTAAATAATTATCAATTTAAAAATAATTAATTATCGGTTTAAAACTAAAGATAGAATCTCTCGGTCCAGAGGAGCAAGTCATAATAGACTACTATCCACAAATATGTTACATTCTATATCTATTTATAACGGATATGCAAATATATCAGATCCAAAGAATCCAGTCACTTTCATTACGGTATCCATCAAGTCACGGTCCATATCGATTGCGGACCAAGTCAAAATTTACAACCATATACATTATCAATTTAAAAATAATTAATTATCGATTTAAACTAAAGATAGAATCTCTCGATCCAGAGGATCAAGTCATAATAGACTATTATCCACAAATATGTTACACTCTATATCTATTATATAACGGACATGCAATATATCAGATCCAAAGAATCCAGTCAATTTCATTACGGTATCCATCAAGTCACGGTTCATATCGATTGCGGACCAAGTCAAATTTACAACCATATACATTACAATATATACACTTACGAGGAAAAGTGTAGGTGTGGCTGTAAAGACTGTACAGTAATGTAGAAATGTGTGTGCACCCATTATGGGTCTCCCATTTAAAGGTTTGTGGGGCAAGTGAAGATCATGAGTTTTTCAATACCTCACAGTACTATGGGGGCACCGCTCGGCAGAGGAATCTCTTTAAATGGGGTGTGTAAGGACAGAGAGTATCCCTAACCCAAGACGCTGCCTCCCTATATCCCACAACACATGTGTTGAGCTGTGGGACCTATCCCCACAAAGCCTTAATTTTACTACCTTAAACTATACCCTTTCTATCAACATGCGCGTCCAATCGATTCTTAAACATGTTTATAGACGTGCTACTAATTACTTCTACCGGCAAACTATTCCAGCTATTTACTATTCTATGCGTAAAAGTTTTTCGCAACTGCTGTCTCGAACCTTCTACTTGTCAACTTACACCCGTTATTTCTAGTCCTATTATTTTGAGATATTTCGAAAAAGCTATCTCTATCTACGTTATCAAACCCATTCATAATTTTGAAAACCTGGATTAGATCACCCCTTAACCTCCTAGTCTCGAGTGTAGTCAATTTTAACTCTTTAAGCCTATCCTCGTACGACTTTGACCTAAGAGACGGAATCATCTTGGTTGCTCGTCTTTAAACTCTTTCGATTTTGTCTATATCTTTGCGCATATGCGGATTCCAAAATTGGACCGCGTACTCCAAATGGGGTCTAACTAATGATTTATAAAGAGGAACTATAATATCGCGCGATTTGTACTCAAAATTTAGAGCTATAAAACCTAACACTTTGTTCGCCTTTTTTTTCCCTGACATACTATACGCAAAATTACCGTTACGCGAACCTATATGCATAATTTTGCACTTATCCACGTTAAATCTCATTTGCCATGTGACTGACCAATCAACGATTTTATTCAGATCTTCCTGAATTTTACCTCTATCTTCGTCATTAATCGCCCTACCACCCAGCTTCGTGTCATCCGCAAACTTTGAAACTGTACTGACTAGGCCGACATCTAAATCGTTAATATATATAAGAAAAGCAAGGGGCCCAATACAGAACCCTGAGGAACGCCACTCGCTACATTAGCCCAACACGACTCCGCTCCATCAACGACCACCCTCTGTTTCCTTCCTCGCAACCATTCTTCTAGCCAATTTATTACTACACCCCTGATTCCATGAGCCTTAGTTTTTTCAATCAGTCTTTTGTGCGGCACGGTGTCAAACGCTTTTTGAAATCTAAATACACTACATCAACCGCCCGATGTCTATCGTAAACGTTAACCACGCTTTGGAAAAATTCTAAAAGATTAGTTAAGCAAGATTTGTTTCGCCTAAACCGTGCTGCGTATTTCTAACCAGATTATGCACTTCTAAGTGTTCGACTATACGATCCCTAATTATTGATTCCAGTAGCTTACCTACAACAGACGTTAAACTGATTGGCCTATAATTTCCCGCCGCACCTTTATCGCCTTCTTAAAGATAGGTGCTACGTTTGCTAACTTGAAATTATCTGGTACGCACCCTCAGAAATAGACGCATTAAAAATCTTTGTTAGCGGCACAACAATGCTATCTTTTAATTCTTTTAGTTGTATGGGATATATGGAATCCGGACCCGGTGATTTACGCGTTTTCATTTGATCAATATAGCACATTACTTCCCCTTCACTAACGACAATATTATCCAAAATATTACCATTATCAAAAGGTATTATGTCTATGACCGTAGGGATATTCGTTACATCTTCTATTGTAAAAACTGACGTAAAAAATTCGTTTAGCAAGGTAGCCATTTCCTTGTTTTCAGAGACTAGATCTCCATTTCCATTTTTTAATGGACCTAAGACACTTTTTACTGGATTTTATATATATATATATATATATATATATATATGAATAGAAACGACGTAAATAAGGAGCGTCTCTGCACACGGGGAAGAGAAATAACGAATAAATGAAAAATGAGGCGAACCGCCCGGGAATCGAATGGTAGCGCATCCAACCGGCAATTGGAAGGCCTTGGGTTCGATTCCCGGGCGGTTCGCCTCATTTTTCATTTATTCGTTATTTCTCTTCCCCGTGTGCAGAGACGCTCCTTATTTACGTCGTTTCTATTCATTTTATACTGCGTGGTCATTGCAGTTAAATGCACATATTCACGATTTGCGAGGGTGCCCTCTCAGGGCATTGGTTTCTGCCCTATGTAGGAGAATTTCGATTTATGATTGATCGAGGTCCGTGGTGTAATGGTAGCGCATCCAACCGGCAATTGGAAGGCCTTGGGTTCGATTCCCGGGCGGTTCGCCTCATTTTCATTATTCGTTATTTCTCTTCCCCGTGTGCAGAGACGCTCCTTATTTACGTCGTTTCTATTCATTTATATACCGCGTGGTCATTGCAGTTATATATATATTATATATATTCCTGTTCCTCCTTGATAATGTGAATATATCACGAAAGCGCTCGGACTTTGTGTTTCCTTTTCCTTGTGGTTGTTTGCTTATTAATAAGGTCACGTGTTATTTTGTGATTTTAGTGCATTATATATATTATATATATATATATATATATAATATATATATATATATATATATACCGGGTGGCGCAAGTCAGGAGTCAAAGGGTTCTCACTCCTCAGTGCATAAATTATAAATTTTTTTTTCTAAAAAAGTAATTTTTATTTAAAAAATAATGGCGACCATAGAACAGAAAAGAGCCACTCTCTCTGGTTCCATTGACTCCTGACTTTTGCGCCACCCTCTCAGGGCATTGGTTTCTGCCCTATGTAGGAGAATTTCGATTTGCGAATGATTGAGGTCCGTGGTGTAATGGTAGCGCATCCAACCGGCAATTGGAAGGCCTTGGGTTCGATTCCCGGGCGGTTCGCCTCATTTTTCATTTATTCGTTATTTCTCTTCCGCGTGTGCAGAAACGTTCCTTAATATTATGTCGTTTCTATTCATATATATATATATATATATATATATATATATTATATATATATATATATTATATATATTTGTGAAAAGGTCTGTTCTCCTGCTAGTGCAAAATAAAATTTAAGAATTTTGGGGTTTTACTGAAAAAACTTATTCCAAAAATCTTTTGAAATAAGAATTTTGGTGTTAAACTGAAAACTAAAATTGTTTTCGAGAAATAATAAACTAAATACGGTTAAATACAGCATAAAAATATAATGAGATCCCTCAGTGGTCATAACTTATTGGGCATGACCATATATTCGTAAAATTTTTATGTCGACAACGACCCAAATGCCATGATGACTTTTGCCCTTGGGCAGTGAGCACTCTTGGCAAACAAAACAGTTTTAGTTACGAACCTTAACCCCATTATCGAGTCTTATTGAATAGAATAGAAGGAATAAGATTTTTAGGGGTTGAAACCATTTTTCTTCGTCTTAATTTTTGACAAAATAAGATGTGTAATGTACGTTGTTTAAGACTTAGCACCACATATGAGTTTACAGGCCTGTATCCAGGATTTTCCGTCTGGGAGGTGAGTTTTATTCAACGAAACTCATATCGGAGCGTGCGTATATATATATATATATATATATATATATATAGGAAAGACCCATACATAAGGAAACCATTCCTATCTTTGATATTTATGAGGTATTATTCACTATTATAATAATAATTATCATTTTTTCATAATACAATGAGTAAATTTGTTGAAATAATAAATAAATGTTAGCGGGTTATTCATGCTTACTTACTAAAGTGTACAGGTAAGAAGCAGGTAATAGCCAAAGACCACTTTCCTTATATTGTCAAAGATGGTCACTCCTAACAGCTAAAAATACAGTGTACTTTGGCGGAACCCGCTGCTCTGTGCGGGGGTGGTGGTGCGCCACCCTCGTCTCCTCCTCCCACTCCTGGCTACGAGCCTGGATTAAACATGTTTTTGCTGAAGAACGCTCTACGATAACGTACCCACTAATACACCAACGTTGAATATTAGTGAATATTAAAATCTTTTATTTTATTTCTTTTAGTGTGGTAGAGAAAAAGACTGGCTAATGTGGTAATTGAAGCAACATGTAGTGGACTAAATTCGCGCAGGAGGGGTTCTTAAGGCTCAAAGTCTTCGATTCCTTATGATAAATTGATCATTTACAGTCACATGGCAACAAAGTATCGGTAAAAGATTAAAGGTCTTGTTGGGTTAAATTTGGACTCTTAATAAAATGGTCTCAGGAAGCTAAAGACGCGATGTTTACGTTCATATAAATAATAATAATAATAATAATTAATAATAATAATAAGACTAGAGGCTTAAGGGCTACATTAAATAAAATCAGTAGTCCGAATGACGAGTGCTTCGTATGTTAAAATTACTGTGACAGCACAAATTTTAATATTGTAATATTTAGTTTATAAATAAAGAATTATTGGTTGATTGATTTATAAATAATTAAAAAATCAAAGCAAAAGTCATGTATCTTTTGTGAAACAGAGGAATAAGTTGTACGTTTGTTCTGAATCCCAAAAGTAAATTGTGACTCGTGGTTTTATTACATTTTTGAGCGAATGAAATATGGACAACTTCAGGCACTTGACACTGATTGAGATTTACTGTTGACCATTCAGTAGTCAACTTCAGTTTATCACTTTTCATTTGAGGTTGACCTACTGAAAATGCAGAGCCTAACAACATTGGCTTCAATATGAAAATGTTGGATTATACAAATTCCTTGATTTAATGCTTTCGAGTTTCGGATAATGTTTGTCGTCCAGGAAGGGATGGGAGAGTGAATCCTAATGTAGGAAAAATTTCCATGAGATTCAATTCGAAATTGGAGAACTGGAACATTTCATATCTTATTCTTCTTGTTTCTTCTTGTGTAAAAATGAATCTATAATCTATGATCTGTTGGTGTCCACCTAACCCAAATCTTTGAATGAATTGCATGGTTATACATGGTATCACACAGTATACATAACATTTAAAATTTGCTTTTAACCATGCAATAATTTTTCAATATTTTTATATTTTTCATAAAATAATTAAAATTAATTTATATTTCGTCCAAATTTCTCTTCATGGGTGACTTTCTCACACCTAAGTACTATAGCTAAACTTTCGAATAAACACATTTTTGAGAACATACTCGCATATACATTAGGGTGGATCGATTTTACATTTTTTTCGATTTCCATATTCTAATAGAGACAAAAACTTGCGCATGCATGAGAAAATAGCCTCTGCAAAATCTTAGCTTAATAGGTACTCATCTTCTGCCCCCGGCAGAGCGATGAAAATCATATTTTAGTAGTCAAAAACGTATTTTTAAACCCTAGCCTAGAGTCATAAAATTTTGCGTGTGTGTTATTTCATGCCTAAGCAACGATATAAATGCTATGGGAAATACATAAATGCATTATTTAAGACAAAGAGCCGATCTGAAAATATGTATAATATACATATTTTCAGATCGGCTCTGTCTTAAATAATGCATTTATATATTTCCCATAGCATTTATATCGTTGCTTAGGCATGAAATAACACACGCAAAATTTTATGACTCTAGGCTAGGGTTTAAAAATACGTTTTTGACTACTAAAATATGATTTTCATCGCTCTGCCGGGGGCAGAAGATGAGTACCTATTAAGCTAAGATTTTGCAGAGGCTATTTTCTCATGCATGCGCAAGTTTTTGTCTCTATTAGAATATGGAAATCGAAAAAAATGTAAAATCGATCCACCCTAATATACATATACAATATATATATATTTTTGTGGGGGTTGGGGGTTCTAACCCCAGCCGGAATTCCTGTCGTGGAACCAAAAAAAATTTAAATAAAAAATCCTATTCAATCATTTGTTACCAAGCAAATTACTACAAATCATAAACCTAACTCTTCCGTCACGAATCCAGTTCTTTTTGGTGGACTCCTTTGAATCAAACATAATAATTATTCTATTGATAATGTTATTAGTAAAGTCATCTTTACAGTTATCTTCAATCCCGCTTTTAAGCTCAATTTTCTTCGTTGGTTTTTAGAAATTATACGAAAAAAATTTCATTCGATGTTCTTTGGTATCATCTAGTAATAAATAAAATAATATGCTCATGAGGATATTGTATATGAACGGACATAAATTTTCGCTTACGTCATTTTAAAAATACTGACGACGCGCAAGATCAGGGGTGGCCAACCTTTTACATTTCATTCGCCAATTTTTTCACGCATGAGTTTAGATGCGCCATACAAGTCTTGTACCCCCATTCAATTCTTGTATAAAATATGTTAATATAGATATATTTAGCATTTTTACATGATATAATGATTTAATATGAAAACAATGCAAACATTACTTACCTTAATTAACCCATTATAACCTAGCGTTGCATATATGCAACGTAATATTTATCCCTAAAAATACAAATTTAAAAAAAAAAATTAATTCAGGATTTAATGGGTTAATGAGACTTTTGAGTGTTTTGATTTCACCAAGCTTTTAATGTTTGGAGTTAAATTAGTTACTGAGAGCAGCAGAGAATTCAATGCACCACTTCTAATCATCCAATGCGCCACTTTGGGCGCATGCGCCATAGGTTGGCCACCCCTGCGCAAGATGTTGGGGTTTAATTTAATGTATGATTTTCCTTCGTATAAAAACAGCATCATTTGTAATTGATATTTTAATTCCGATTATGCCGTAAAAAACCTGCATAGATGTTGAGGAAGGAGGTCATTGAGGGGAAGTAAATTGTTAAATAATATACTTCTGTTATAATGATTTTAGCTTAATAGCTACAGTTTAATTATTAAGGAAGGAAATGATATAATAATTTAAAATTAATTCAATAAGTAAGAGAAAATAAAGGTTAATCACTACGTTCATATCAAAGGCTATTTATCCAAAGATACGAAACTCGTATTTCACGTTATTTTTGCACGTTATTTCGCTATATTTATATTAGATACTGGCCACCTAGTGTCTGCGGTGAGAACTATATACAGATGATTGACAAAAGTAAAGACATCACGATTATTAATAGTCCTCAAGAACTAATGACAAAACTCATCAGTGGAATTCCAGAATGAGAGTCAGCTTTACATAATTTAAAGGGGAAAACAATACGATTCTAAGTATATTCATTCAATAAATCTGTCATTATTTACTAACTTATTTATCAAATAAAGAACTATGAAAAAAAAACAACGTGTCTATTTACTTATGTCAACCCTCTCCGTATATACGTGTGACTACTAATGATTTAAAAGGTCAGTGAATAATTTTTTTTTAATTATTACAGTCATCTTTAAGAGATACAAAGAAATAGGTGTCTTTTGTGATGGGATGGTAATATTTGCATAAATATGAAACCAGATATCGAATTAATATTAAAATAGAATTTAACTGGTTACATTATTTGGCGGGTAAATTAGTTCCCCTTCCAAACGCTAGATGGCAGTAGAAAAAGTAATAATAAAACTAGCTCGAACGGAGAAGTGGGCGGAGTCAAGAATCTCCTTTTAAATAATGTTTGGTAATATTACAGGTCCAAAACAAAAAAAGAAAAAAAAGAGACCATTTCTTAAAGGCGCGACAACAGTATTTTTAACAGAATTCATAAAACACTCCATACTTCAAAATAACACAAAAATTAAATTTTACATATTTTGTCATGTTGTGATGATGAATGAACGGGTAAAAACTGAAGTATTTCTAATTTTGAGAAGATATGAAAGAAGACCCTCCTCTAAATTTAAACCTGCGCCAAATAAGTGGTTTTCTCATCTGTCCTTCAAAGTGTCATTGAAAAATTCTACCTAACAACCAGAATTTTCCTTTCTCTTATTAAATTATTCTAAAAATAACTTTGTTTTTCTTAGAATGCAGAAGTATTAAGAATCATTAAAATTAAACGATCAGTAATAATAGTAATAGTAATGTAATAATAATAATAATAATAATAATAGTAATAATAATAATAAGATAAATAAAAAGGAAAATTTTACTGTAATTTTTAATCGTTCACCCGAAACAAAGTAAAAAATTTTGTTTTGCTATAAATGGAATTTTAATAACCTTAATATGTACATATGAGACTCGATGTAAACCAATCAAATCTTTGCCTCTTAGTTAAAAAAAAAAACACGTCATCAATCGACTGAAAAGTCACAAATATATCTCTAAAATTGAAAAAAAAAACACGATATACCTCTATATTGTACGTCACTTAATACTGGTATTAAAAGAAAATGTAAAACCAGTGATGGAGCGGCCAATATGCTTTTACAAACAGCAAGATCAACAGAAGTACAGTATGTCAGATTTTATTATGCAAGTCAGTGTTTTCACAATAAAATTGGTATTAACCAACTGATATTGGTAAAATTTTCAGGATATATTTATGTTTATATGATAAATATACCCTGTGAATTGCAGCTTATAATATCTATCCTTATCAAAGATATTGATAATAACTTGTTTTGGGGTTGTGAGATTTTATTATGCAACTCGAGGGTTGTTCATCATATTGTAAATAAATGTATATAATAGTATAGTTATTGATATTTATTTTTCAATTTCAGATATATAAAGATTGCCATGGGCCGTAAGGAGGACATAAACTCAAAAGAGAAACAAGACATTGTAAAATTAATGAGTGATGGGAACACAACATTGGAAATTGCAAAAACGTTGAACAGAGATCACAGAACAATCAGAAAAGAAATTGAAAACATTGGAAAGATAAGAACAAGGAAACAAACTGGCTTTAAGAATGTCACAAAAAGAGATTTGAGAAAAATTAAAAGGATAATAAGCAAGAAAAGTGGATTGACCAGCAAGGAAATATTTGAAGGAGCTGGTGTTGCGAGTGTAAATAGAAAGAAAAGATGCAGAATATTAAGAACAATGGCTAAAGACATGAAAGCAACCAAACTACCACCTTTAAGTAAACATCACAAAGAAAAACGTGTAAGTTGGGCAAAAAAGTACATGAAAACTGATTTCTCAAAAGTAATTTTTAGTGATGAATGTAGAGCTACATTGGATGGCCCTGATGGCTGGGCTAGAGGTTGGGTCCTTCATGGAAATAGTCAACCAACACGACTTAGAAGACAACAAGGGGGAGATGGAGTAATGTTTTGGGGTGGTATTGTAGGCAGTAAAATTATAGGACCCTTCAAAGTTGATGATGGTGTCAAGATAAATGCAGAGAATTATTGTAAGTTCTTGGACAAGACGTTTTTTGACTGGTACAGGTCACAAACAAGAGGCTTTAAGCTAAAGAGTATATTCATGCAAGACAATGCTCCTTCACATTCTGCAAAGCTGACTATTGCCCACCTTGCCAAAAAAAGCTTCAAAGACAACAAATTAATGGAATGGCCCCCAGCCTCTCCAGATATTAATCCAATAGAAAACTTGTGGTCCATCATTAAGAGAGATGTATATGAGAATGGAAAACCATATTCAAGCAAAAAAGATCTCTGGGAAGCAATAAAAACTGCTGCAAGTAATGTCAAAGCCGAAACAGTAGAAAAGTTAACAAAATCAATGGATGAAAGACTGATCAAGGTTATAGAATGTCAAGGAGCCCATATTAACATGTAAAATAATATATTGTGTTAATTGTGTTATGTTAATATTTGGTGTTTCTGTGGCCTATATCTTTTGAATTTATTTATAAATAAAAATTTATGTTGCACTTAGTTTGTTTGCATAATAAAATCTCAACCCCAAAACAAGTTATTATCAATATCTTTGATAAGGATAGATATTATAAGCTGAAATTCACAGGGTATATTTATCATATAAACAAATATATCCTGAAAATTTTACCAATATCGGTTGGTTAATACCAATTTTATTGTGAAAACACTGACTTGCATAATAAAATCTGACATACTGTATGTAATTGATGAATTATCTGGCAAGTAAAGTGTTAGCTACTGTCAACATGTTCACTTTTCATAGACCATTTCCCAAAATGCAAATGAAAATCATAAAGCAGTTTTGAAGTTACTGGCGGGAGATGATAAAGCTGCTGCTATTTAAAATCCTGTTCCCTCTGTTATAAATATATTAATCTAACTTTTAATGTTGTGTGTAAATACTAAGTATATTTAAGAATATAGCGCGCGCGTGCGTCCCCTTCTTTAGGGGAATGTTGCCATTAATTCGCTTGCAGGAACTGTACCATCCACGTAGATGACTGCGTAATGTAGAACCGGATGGAAAACTTCTCACACTACGGGATCGTGGCAAAGACAACGATGTAAGCAAAACCCTTCTTCATATACATTGCGTATACACCATTCTGTAAACTAGGATGAGTCAGTGCTGTTGACTACCCCTAATTTAACTGAGCTTGTTACGTTGGGTGAGAGGACTAGGCAGGGGGGAGGGGGCTTGGCATCCTCACAAACGCGTGACAGAGGTGGAGAACATACAAGATAAAATAATGACCATTTAATAAAAATTAACATCTTTATCACTAACTTAAGGGAAAATTGAGAAAAATTTCGTGGGAATTTAACAGTAAATTTGCAAATAAACACAGTATAGACAACTATGTAAATATAATGCTTTATTTAGTGTGTGTAAATGCTTTAGCCTACAAAATAAAATATATAAAGTTTTCAATAATATAACTACAGTTTAGTACATAAATTCGTTTTGTAATTAAGAACAAGTTATTACTGTATTACACTAATACTCGGTATGAAAAACACGCACGATTATCCTACACATCTGCACGTAAAAGTGCTTATTTAGAGTAAAAATTGCGTTGTTAATTCCCATTTTATGGTACGATTTAACATAAAAATATAAAATAGAATTTTTTTCTTTATTTCAGTCGAGAGATCAAATGAGAAAAATTAAAAAAATAAGTCTCTTCCTAAACAGCCATAAAATATTTGTGTTCCTCAACAAACACGCAAACACTAATACAAAAGGAGGGTTCGTTTAAAGCATTTGTACATCAAATCGTCGAATTCCATAAAAAAAAAAAATGAATATATATACAGGACTGTCGTATACGGCAAATTATGAAAATTCATACACTTCCTTCCCGCAAAAACAGGTGGGGAAGATGGTACACAAAATGTGAAAGCAACAGCAACTGAGGAAACAAAACGAGTCCAATGAGGGAATTAGTTCGTACGAAAGTGAACTTTAAGAAAAAAGTGCTGGCAAAATGCTCGATTCTAAAGGAGGACCGAGATCAGCAAGGCAAAGGGAAAGATAGTTTAAAGCAGAGCTTTCCAAACTTTTCACGTTGGCGACACACACACACATTTTTAATATCAAATATCAGATAATTTTTCAGTAGGTGGTTATCTTGTAGCCGATTTTGTTGATACAAAAATCAAAATTTTCAAAATACAAAAAAAATTGAAAATAATTAACTAAATTTGGCGACACACAGTTTGGAAAGCTCTGTTCTAAAGAGATAGGCAGGCCTCGGGTTAAGGACATTCATCAATTCCTTCGAAACCTCGTGACTATATTGAAATAAAGTAAAAAAAAAAAATACAAAACTAAATTAATAATAAATAGCCATTCTTTAAACAAACAGAACGGTCTGTCTCTATGACCAAAAAAAAAAAGGGTATTAAAAAATCAAACAAAGTCTTTAAAATAAATTGATACACGCTTCTAAAACGTCTAACAGATAACATTTGAAAGCCCTATTTCCCGACACTGAGGATAGTAGGGCGTGAACTCAGAGTCACCCAATCTCGAGCAATCACAGAATAGGTAGCCGGCCCAACTGAACTCGAGGCGGCGCCGTCGTGGAAGTCGAACCCAGGACAGTTAAGTTCTAAGTCTGCTCCCTTACCAACCGCGCCAAGGGAGAGCTCTTTTTTTAAATAAAAGATAAAACGAGACACACACTTTCCAGTTATAATTCAAGCGGGCATTTTCCTATTGCCTGTGGGATCCTTTGTAGTCCCGTGGGAGTGAGACGGGCTTTCTGGAGAGTTCAAATTAGAGGAAAACGCATTACTATTGCTTCCGTGGCTGTTTACTCCTCGAGACCTGAAGAAAAAAAATGGCTTAACGTTTAATTCAAAGATTCTCCAAGTTTCCAAGATTCCTAAAAGGTACAGGTTTCCCCCGATACCCCGATACATACATACATACATACGTGCTTTTTTATGAAGGTACGCGCCGGTACGGCGTACCTGCGCTATTTTTTCAGAGCGACGTTAACACACATCCGCTCAAATAAATTAACGAAAACTTCATGAAAAATTTGGAATTTTCTACGAAACTAATTTTAGTGTTTTCATTTTTTAATTCTTTAAAAGTGAAAGTAACAAACGGCGTCTATAAATGTTAAAAACATTCTGATTTTTATTATATATTTTTTATTTTTATCATCAACTTTTTCATTAAAAGTTTATCACAAATTCAAATGAGAAGGGGGAGGGGTTGGAGAGGAATTTTACAATTTATCAAGATATGAGTACCGGCATCGCTTTTTTTTACCAAAAGAAAAGCAGCAGTGTGTATGTATGTATGTATGTATGATATATATATATATGTATATATGTATATAATATATATATATATATATATTATATATATTTTTTTTTTTGTTTCAAAGAATGACCGCTCATGGCCACCAAAAGAAAGGTGGATAGCAGAGCGAACACAGAACGAAGAGTATGGAACAACTAACGGAAATGAACAATAGACGGGGGGGGAGGAGGAGGAGGTGGGGAAAAGCAAAAAGATCATAGTGGGTCACAGCCGGTAAGAAGTCGGGAGCGAAAGAGGAAGGAGAACAACCCGGTTATCGAAAAGTAGGAACCTTCAGACAGAAGAGCGCCAAGCCTATCACAAAGCCCAACGTTCTCCAAAAGGGAAAATACTCTGCGCGCAGCGCAGAGTAAAGCGGACACTCCACCAGAAGGTGGGCAACTGTAAGGAGGACGTCACAATTGGGACATCGGGGCACCCGATCCCCGGCCATCAAATAGCCATGGGTCAGGTGGGTGTGGCCAATACGGAGGCGGGCCCAGAGCCACCTCCTTATGGCGCGACCGATGGAAGGAAGAGGCCCAACATCCCAACTTGGGTTTAATCTTGCAAAGTTTGTTGTCCGTAGCGCCATCCCAGCGACTCTGCCACCGGGAGCGCAAAAAACCTACGGAAGCCAGGGATATAATCAGAAAAAAGGAGGGACACAGGTGAAACCTGCAGTCGGCACACGGAACGGGCAGCTCGATCAGCAGCCTCATTTCCAGCCACGTTAACATGTGCTGGGACCCAGCAAAATACCACCTCCTTGCCACCGAAAGCGACAAGAGTATGGTACAGTAGCTGGATTCGTCGGACCAGGGGTGGACAGAGTCAAAACACTCCAGCCATCCAGGGCACTGCGGGAATCCGAATGGATGACGAACGACCCATCCGGATGCTCCCGCACCACCTCCAGAGCGCTCAGAATGGCATAGAGCTCCGCCGTAAAAACGGAAGCCTCATCAGGGAGACGGGTACATCGGGGAGCAAGGACAGACGACTGGGGAACAGCCGCGGATCCAACGCCCCCCGACGACCTCGAACCATCCGTGAAGATCGCAACACATGCAGAGTGACACGCCGCATGCTGCAGGAAAAGAGACCGAAGCAAGCAGAGTCCGACTCGGTCTTGCGAACGGGGCGCAACGCCCTACAGCACGCAACAGGGGTGCTCTCCCAAGGTGCAACACCACTGAAAGAGACCGGTATAAACGGATGGAGGGGGAGTGCCCATACCATCGAGGAGGGAGGTCACCGTGTCGGTGAAATACCAACCCCCATCCCGGCAGAACGCCCTCTCAACCACCTGGAACAGAGGAGAGGGGAAGACGGAGGATCCGGAGATAGTGTTTAGCAACGAGGAACGACCTCCGATCCTCCAAGGGAGGGATGTCGCACTCCACCTGCAGACTATCAACCGGAGAGGAGCGGAAGGCGCCAGATGACATGCGCAGTCCTCTAGAGAGGACCGGATCCAGTATCCGAAGGGCCGTGCGGGAGGCGGAGCCTACACCACACTCCCATAGTCTAATTTGGACTGTACCAAGGACACGTACAAACGGAGGAGCGTCCGCCTATCCGCGCCCCATGTAGTATGCGACAGATGCCCCAGCAAATCCAGGGTACGTCTCGCGGACACGCGCAGCCGGCGAAGGTGGGGAACCAGCTCAAACGGCTGTCGAAAACCATACCCAAAAAGAGTACTGATGAAACGAGGGCCAGAGGCTGACCCCCGAGTGTAAGGTTAAAGGCCGGGATGGCGCCGGATCCCCGTCTCCTCGACGGAAGGAAGGCCCACACACGAAAGTCTTCGGAGAAGACAACGTAAGGCCCACCGACGACGCCCAGCGTTCAACCCGATTGACCGCGAGTTGGACTTGCCTCTCCACGAGGGGGGGACTCGTCCCCGCGGCATAGACAGCCAGATCATCTGCCATAGATGGAACAGCGCAACCGAGGGCGGAAGAGCTCCCGGCAGCGCAGACATAACTAGGTT
Organism: Bathynomus jamesi; assembly: GCA_023014485.1. Lineage (NCBI taxonomy): Eukaryota > Metazoa > Arthropoda > Malacostraca > Isopoda > Cirolanidae > Bathynomus > Bathynomus jamesi. Next base: position 633,111 of record JAJOZX010000059.1, read on the forward strand.
GAAGCATGAGACGCTCAACACACACCCTGGGGCACCCCCTCCTCCTGAACATACAGGGCAGATAGGGCCGCCCCATTACGGACGCGGAAAGTGCGACGGCAGAGGAAGTTGCGAAGAAACGGGGCAAAAAGCCCACAAAACCAGAGACTTCAAACGGTCCATGACCACTCCCCGACGGGTCGTGTCATAGGCCTTTTGGACGTCAAAAAAGACGGCCAGAACAAGATTCCGGCGGGAAAATGCCTCCCGTACATCATGGCCAAGGAGGAGAAGGGGGTCCAGAGTACCCCGAAATCGACGAAAACCATACTGGGTCGGGGGGCATAACCCAAGCGACTCCAGTGTAAAGGAAAGTCGGACGGCCACCATTTTCGAGGAGCTTGCATAAGCAGCTCGTCAAAGCAATAGGCCGATAGCTCGCCACCTCCGCCGGATCCTTCCCGGCTTAGGTATCGGGACACAATCGCCTCCCTCCAACGGGAAGGGAACGACCCTCAACCACATCCGGTTGAAAAGATCCAGCAAGAAGTGCAGGGCATCGGTGCAGATTCCGAAGAAAGTCATACGGAATGTCATCAGGGCAGGAGCGGAAGAACGACGGGTTGCCAAAGCAGCCCGAAGGTTCCCGCATCGGAAAGAGATGGTTATAGGGCTCGTTCCCAGGGGGCGGGAACGTGACCTCCGATAAAGGGCGATTCGCAGCCGAAGGCGAACGGGAAACCGCAGCAAAAGCACCGGCCAGCCGATCAGCCACAGCAGCAGGATCCGAAAGGAAGCCATCCCCGTCCCGAAGGACAGGGCGACTAGCAGGGACCGGCCTCCCCTCGATACTACGTACCTTCCGCCACACAGCAGCAGAAGGGGTAGATGAGGAGATGCCGGACACAAAAGCACGCCAAGAGGCCCGACGGGCCAACTTGAGAGTCCGGCGGGCGAAAGCCTTCGCCCGCCGCATCTCAATCAAGTGGCCCGCGCGCCGGGTGCGGTGGAAGCGGCGCGTTGCCCTCTTCCTCTCGCACACCGCCTGGTGACATGCTGGAGTCCACCACGGGACGCTACGAGTCCGCGGGTTACCGGAGAGAACGAGGAATACAGTCTTCCGCGACGCCCATCACCACCCGCTCGAAGAACTCCAAGCTCTCATCCACCGAGCCAAAGCTCAACCACCGAACGGAAATGACGGAACGAGCTCTGAAAGATGGCCAGTCAGCCCGCGCAAGGCACCACCTCGGTCGAGATGAAACGCCCGGCCGCGGACCGACCGGCTCAAGACAGACTGGGTAATGATCACTGCCATAAGAGTCCCCCAACACCTTCCACGAAAAATCGAGTAAGGCATCGAGGGACACCATGGAGAGATCAATACAGGTAAATGAACCCGTGGGTTCGTGGAAGTAAGTAGGTTCACCGGAATTGAGACACGCAAAGGAAAGTTCCTCCATTAAGGAGAGTAAATCCCAGCAACATTAGTCGACCGACATCACCCCAAGCCGGGTCGCGACTGTTAAAGTCCCCGAGGAGGAGAAACGGTCGGGGTAGTTGCAGCACCAATTCGCGAACCGCGTCGCGAGAAGGAGGGTCATGAGGAGGAATATAAACCGAGCAGGCAGTGTACTGGCGATCTAAAAAGAGCCGCACAGCCCAGCCTGCAAGGAAGTGCGAAGAGGCACCCACGCGATGGTAACGAATGATGCACGTAAATCGCCGCACCCCGCCGGCGTGTGCGCTCATCCGGGGTGCAAGGGAAACCAACATATCCAGAGAGACGAGGGAGTCCCCGCGCAGCCAGGATAGTCTCCTGGAGACAAACACAGGAAGGCCGCTCGCTCTCCAGCAGGGAGGCAAGGTTTTCCCAGTTAGCTAAAAGCCCCTACAGTTCCAATGCAAGATGGAACTGTAAGGGAAGCGGCATTATAAGAGGCAGAGAAACAGCGAAATAGCCACGGACCAAGCTGAGCAGCAAACTCAACGGTCCGTAACCAGGGACGGAATCGGTTTCCCCGACTCACCCAGAACTGGGGGGGTAGGGGCCACCGACTCCGCATCTGCTGCACCGTAGTAGGACGAGAAGTGGAGAGTAGAACAGGGAGGTCAGGGGGGGCTCTCCGGCGGGGGGAGAGACGACGAGTCGGGCCCAGCCGAAACCCCCAACTCCCCACAGAGGGGGACCGGGGGGAACCAGCTGTTCGAGGGCTCGTCAAACCAGACAAGCACTGACGGGGGGGAGAGGAAAGGTCGACCACAAGTGGGAGAGGTAGATCCAGGGGAGAGACCCGACCACTCTCAGCAGAGCCGGAGAGAGAGAGACTCCATGAAGGAGGGCCAGGCCCCTCTCGACCGGGTCTATCATGGGAAAGAGTCAGTAATCGAGGGTGTCATGGGGCAATGCACCTCGACCGACACCCGACACTGGTCGGGGCACCGGGAGGTGACGCCCCACCAGCGCTCCGTATAGGGGGGGGGGAAGTCCCGAGCGGATCAGGAACAGCGCGCCGCTTCCCCTCCGGTGAAGACGGGGAAGAAGGGGAAGCAAGGCGAGCAGCAATCAGGGTCGGGTCGGAAGGACTCCGACCACGGCGACGCTTCCTCCTCTCCTTCGGGGCATCCCCCTCCCCACCCGAGAGACGAGTAGGCAAGGATCCAGACCCCAAGGCCGGAGGGGGAGAAGGGGCACTTGTAGGCAGGGAAGCAGATGGGATGTTCAGAAAGTGAGACAGAGGAACAAGAAGGACCCGCGGCGCCAGGAGGACCACCAACCCCCGGACTTCCAGGGGGGGCACCACTCCAGTAGACGCCGGGGTAGCACGGGAGGGGCCCGAGAGCCCGCCAGGGCCAAGAGCCGCAGCGTAGGACAACCCCCGCCGCGGCTCCCGGTCACGGATCTTATCGCGCGCCTCCCGCGCACTAAGGAATTCGGTAGTCCTTAAGGACCGCACCTCAAATTCAAACTTGAAAACGGGACAGTCCCGGGAAGAGGAAGGGTGGGCCCCCGAACAGTTTGAGCAACGCGGGGGCTTCGTGCACGGGTAGGGTGCGCAGGCCCACCGCAGCGGACACATAGCTTACCCTCACGGCGGCACGCAGAGCTAACATGGCCGAATCGGTTGCAGCCAAAGCAGCGAACCGGGCAGGCACATATGGTCGCACCGAAAACTCACACGACCGGCGATCACCCATGCCCCAGAACACCTGGGCCGGAGGCACAAGGGAGTCAAAGGTCAGGAGCAGACGAGGGGACGGGGTAAGAACACCATCCCGGCGCGACGAAAAGCGGAAGACCTTCGTTACCCCCTGGGGGGCAAGATCCTCCTGCAACTCGCCAACCGGGATTGACAGCAGACGGGAAGCGAAAATGGTGCCTTGACAGCTATTCAATTGCGGATGGGGAGTCACAGAAACTCTGCAACCCAAGACATCCTGCAACTGTAGAAGGGACCCAGTCACCCCCGAAGAACGGACTTCAAAAGAAGAGACCCATCCCTCAGAGGGCGGATATCATAACGACAGGGAACACCTATCGTCTTAAGGCGCTGAAACACCCGTTCCGAGTTGCCCGGAAGGGAGCCAGCGGAAGGGCGGAGAACAAGGAACCTGTCCACTGGACAGAAATTGACAGCAGAGACAGGTCCATGTGTAACGGTAACCGAGAGTGGGCGAGAGAACAAGGGCCGCGAAGACCCGCCCTACGGCCACCACGAGTCCGGCCACGAGAGCCAGACACCGCAGAGGACGAGAGGGGGCCATACGGCTTGAGGGTCAATCCAGCGGAGGCAGAGGCCGCTGAACGACCAGAAGTAGTAGTCTGATCCAAATCCAAGGGCGGGCCAGAGTCGTCAACAAGAGGGAGTGAAGTTTAGTAAGAGAACCCATAAACAGTATTTTTGTTGTTTCGCGCCCGGGGCCGCAGGGAACCGATTACCCGGGGCCCAAGGGGACCAAGCGCACGCCGCGGGGATGGGTGCCTCGTCCCATGCGGGTACCCCCGTTTCAAAAGGGGCCCTTACAGCCTCGAGAGTTCTCCCCCGCCGGCAGCAAAGACCAAGGCCCCCCAGGGTCCCAGGCCCGGGCACCCTACCAGCCAACTTAGTCCGGCCCCGACCATGGGAGCGAGACCCCCAGCGATCAGCCCCGGCAGCCCACGGGGCGCGCGAAGTGAGAAGAGAAAGCAGAAAAAAAACAAAAACAGAGGGGGCAAGGAAGAGGGGAAGAGGGGAAGACAGGAAGAGGGACTGTAGAATAGCAGGGTATGTTAAAAATCTACTTCGCAACCGGGCGGGGACCCGGCAGGGCCCCCAGCCGCGGCTGACCCCCCTCGCCACATGGAGGCAGGAGCCCGCGGGCGATCCACCCCAGAAAGACCGCCCGCGGGGAGGGGGTATATATTATATATATATATATATATATTATATATATATTTTTTTTTTTTTTTTTTCATAGTGACCCAGAAGCCTTGCTTCAAAGGTATTTATTGGATAGTTATTTTTGAGGCGACACATTTGAATCACCCTCTACTCCTCTCAATTACATACCTTCTTCACAATTATTCCATTATTCACTCTGTTCATATGACCATACTAACTTATTATACTATCCTCCAATTTCATCTCCAATGACTTTTTTTTTCAATCCGTACCTTTCCCGAACATCCTCATTTATCATACGATCAACCCGTTTTACACCAATCATGCCAAACAAATGTATTACAGCCATACATCAGTGCTGACACCAACACACCTTCGTGTAAACCTGATGATGTTGCATCTCCACTGAAGCACTTCGCTTTTGTCAATTAAACCACTATAAATTTTCTTCATTCACTACAATATTCCGTGCTGACTCCTCTCTCAACGACAAGAACCTTGATTTTATTTACATTCATTTCCAATGATCTCCATTCACATACGTTAACAAAATCTGTCACTGCTCTCCTTCATTCGCTATTTGATCATCATCATCATCATCAGCGTATACCTCATTCTTTTCCAAATTCAAGTTTACTCCTTTCTCCAGCATTCTTGCTCGAAATCATTTCACGCATCAACCCACCTATATACACACATGAAACAGCAGTGGCAACATCACACAGCCTTGTCATACTCCATCATTAATACTGACTCAGTCATTCAAACACTAACTACTACCCACATAAATATTACTCACTGATGCCATACGTTCTAAGCACTTGCCACAAGGCGGATCTACTCTCTTTATTAAAAGCCTTCTTCAAATCCATGAATGCCGTATATAGCTTTTCCTTCCGATGAATTATTTTTTCAGTTATCTAAATGTAAATACTTTATGAACAGATTCTCTGCTTTTTCTTGTTCATCTCCACTCAACGGATCAATAATTCTAAACACTTTTAAAATATGCTCATCAATAATTTTAAAAAATGCGAGAAACAAGGAATTTTTCTGGAATTCTTACCGATGCTTCCCTCCTCTTCTGCTCCTTTGTTTCTTTGGTCCCGAAGACACCAACCCTACTCCAACTCCCGCATGGGCCCCTATGGGCTCACCGGCCCCATGACCACTTTCTCCAGCTGCAGAGGAGTTTGACATCTGAAATACGTATACAAGTGTATACTCCTTTATATACTTTGATATTGCGTAGAAATCTTCTTATAATAATGGGACGCAAATCCAGTAGTTGTTTCAATTCATTTCCTTTCTAACAACTAAATACAACAATATTCTTTGGCCGAATTACTGAAATTCTGTAGTAAATTAAGTCCGAAAATGTGTTTAAAAAAGTAGTGTTAACACTTCAGAAGCGATTTGTCAGGGAGAATTTACCTGTTTGTTCACCATCTTGAGAATTTTGTGATTTTTAATTTGCTGTAATGAAGCTGCTTTCGGAATAACCTCCAAAACTCTACCTACTGCTTTCGTTCTTCCTTCGCGAAAAACCTACAACAGACAAAAAATGTGTATTTAAGTTTCTCCCTCATTCTAATCGTTCGGTTATATTTAGTGGTTGTTTAAATTAATACTGCTAATATTTCTTATATAGTAAATTATTGTATATTACTCTATATTTAATCTAATAAAAGTTTACACCAGATATCGCAAAACGAACATTAGTTTTTGTAATATCGCTGTATCTATATGAATAATCTTTCTACACTTAGAAATTTAACTGATTATCTGCAGCAAAGTTTGAAAGATCTAATTTCCCCGTTTTCCCCTTATTTGCAAACATTCTTTGGATGAATCAGGATAAGAGAGCACACGTAGGACGGCAAGCTATGCCGCCAAACAAATAGGCATGAAATGTAATGCTCTCGGTGAGCAATGCCAATATCATCCAGCAGGAACGAAGTGCTTCACACATTTACTGATGTCAATTCCAAGCCTCACGGAGTATAGATTTATTTCTGTCTGATGAAAACCAAACCGAAAGATGCAAAGGCCATAAATGCTTTTCCATAATTGGAGCTCTTAGCAGCAACAGTGACACAACGTCTTAAACATATTTTAGAACCATACTTGGTGGAAATAACTTCTCTGTATTTATGGTGCGAGTCAGATAACTTTGTAATCTTGCATAGTTATTTCATTAAAAACCAATGTTTTCATAGACTCGAGAGCACAACTTAAAGATCTAAATGAATTCTAACCATTCGTATTCAGGATGACGAGAGATCGGTTGGAGCCATTTTAAATATAAAAAGGTTTAGTCCTCGGAATACGCCAAGACTTATAACGGCATAAAAGTTCTTAAAGAACTCGCGATAAACTACTTCATAAAAAGGTTAAAATTCAGCTGATGCAGTTCTCTCTCAAAGGAACGGTCGTACCAAACGTTAAACAAAATGTGTTTGGACAAACAGATGTGTTCTGCTACCAAATAATGTAATGGAAGCTCTTAAAGAACCTTTAGGGTCCTTTAAGTTTTTTGGAAAAATAAAATTTCTCCAACGGTCTTCTAGCTATTCGTTTGCGACGAAATTAATATAGAGTTCCACTTCGTCTTCACCTTTCTACTGAGAGAGCTGCCGAAGCAAAACCCTTCCAGATAACGTTAGATTATTACGTTAGATCCGTTCTCATTAACTAAAATGAACGAGGAAATCATAAAAGATAGTAAGATCATCGTTCATAAAAGCATTCTGGAACGCCTTCACACCCAAAGGATTTTCAGTGATAACTTCAATTGTTGCAGCTTCAACATACACCAGTGACATTCACTGATATTAATCAGCAGATATCAATCTTACAAAGAAAGGTAAAAGTGAAAGTTTACCCTTCTAGTCTCCTGATCTGGGGAATATTGGGAGCGACTTATCGGGATTGATAAGCACTACTGAGTTGTACTCAAGCTACTTTAGGTGAATTAAAACCTTCAAGCAATGAAGTGGAATTTGGGTTGCATGATTGTCCATTTGTCCAGGCCTAAAACGATCATCGCTCTGTAATTCATTCTCAGTTGTTTTCATGGGCCTACATTTGGGAATTGATAAGGATCTAGATTTTATATAACGTGATGAATTCAAAAAGCAACAATAATGTTGGGCTAGCTTATAAAGTAATTTCTAAAAGATAAACTATTATGAATACCAATTCGTCTTGCGGGGAATGCATTTCTTGTATTACACACATCAAGCATGAATGTCGGAAAGATGGGGATTGGAGATGCGCACATACATGAAGAGCCCATTTGCAATGGCACTCTAAAGAAGTAAAAACTATTAATGTAGTGATGGAAACGCGGTCTTGTACGAGACATTGTTCATCCGCAAAGATGTAGTCATGAAAGACCAATTCCCAAATAAATGCAGCAGAACAACTCCCTACTGAAGAATTAAAGTAAGTAGTTATGTGAGAAAAAAGACCAAAACGAAATGTTGAAGAAAAAAGAAGACAAAAGAGCATCACAAATTAACGCACGAACTAAAATTGATGTTTTTCAAGCAATAAATTTCCTAGTGAAAAATATATAGAAAACATGCACTCCAAACTGAAGCTCAGACACATTCGTCACAGACTGAGTTTAGAAGTGTAGTCACTGGTGCAAGATTAGTAAGCAATCACGAGAAATACGTAACACTTTCTGACGAGTCAAGCTTTTGTGGGAGACGATTTAAACCTCCCTTCGCTTCACCGAGTAGAAATAACATCAACATTGGTCTGAAGCAGGCAATTCAAATTTGTCATTGTCGTCATGCCGTAAATATCCAGCTGGATTACCTTACAGCTTCCGTATAATTTCTCCATTCGGTTTGATTTCTCTCTCTGAAATCGCAATTCCAACAGAATGAACCTCAATGGTCACTTATAATTACAGTGGAATTAACCATAGTTCTTTCTTGATATAGCTCCTCCTAGTTTCAGTGATCTTGATTCATTGTCTTAATTTCTGCTGTTCCCCTCTGCAAAGCCTACTAAATAATTATTATTCCCTACTTATTACTGCTTATTCATTTGTTACAACTTTTACAATGAATTTACCATATTAAACTTAGGGTCTAACTAAATAATTACTCTCTCACGACGTTGTGACCAATGTCGTAACACCTTTTCCCAGCGATCAGTGGGTTTGATAGTAGTTGGATAGGAGACCGTCCTTCGCACTCAGATTATGCAGCGACCAGTGGCTTGGATCCCACGTAAAGCAGTAGGTTAAAGGACCCCATATAACATAACACACTGCCTCAAGATTCACCGAGCGTGTGGACATTTAACAATTACTATTTTACACACAAATCAGAGGCAATATTCTGACGAAGCACTCAAGGATATGAAGAACAAAAATCTGCTGATTCTATACTAAAAACAGTATCTAAGTATACTGTATGTAACAGTACAACTTTACAATCCAGAGGTACAAAGTCGTTAAGTCACGTGCCCATTAAAAACACACAACACAACTAACTAGAGATGTTAATTTCTACCCAAAACATAAGGCTGGCCGCACACAGGATCATCTTGCGACCCACGACTGACGACTTGGATCGTGACGCAGCAGTGTCGCTGCAGTGTACGGGGCTTCCATTCTGTCAATGTAAAGTCAAACGCGACTCGAATCGTCACGATCCAAGTCGTGAGTCGCGAGACGATCCTGTGTGCGGCTGGCCTAAGAGAACAAAGCTGAACAGGAACTATGTCGGAACGGCATCAATGTCCCCTCCTCTATTTGCGACTTTGACCTTTGGTGCAAGTACTTGAGTCTTGCTCGTGACACACCGTCTTGTGATGATCCATATGTACGTGGAGTTCCATGAATTTATGCTTATTTAATAAAAAAAATTATTGTGTGTACTTCTTTTTACTTTAACCTCTATTTGTGACGTGATCTTTGATGCCGGGACCTGAACCTTGCTCAAAACACATTCCTTTATGATCATTCATGTATGTGTTTAGTTTCATCAACTTAAAGTTGAGTGATTCAAAAGTTGCGGAATGGACCTCCAATTTGACCTTTGATGTACGGGCTTAAGTCTTGCTCAAAACATATTGTCTTGTAATGTTCCATACATGTGTGAAATTTCAGCAATTTGTGTTGAGTGGACTTTCATTTGACCTTTGACCTCTATCTCTAACCTTCACCCTTAATACAGGGACCCCGAGTCTTGTGATGATCCATATGCGTGTGAAACTTCAACAACTTGTGTAAAGTGGTTCAAAAGTTATGTCATGAACCTCTAGCTGACCTTTGACTTTATCCGTGACCTTAACCTTTGATGCAGATTCATGGTCCATGGACTCCATGCGTGTATGAAGTTGGATCAATTTATTTTTGAACAGTTAACAAGTTACATCCCGGACATGAAAAGACCAATTTGACGTTTGACCTCTACTCGTGACTTTGATCTTTGATGCAGGAACCCGATTTTTTTTTCTAACGACACACCGTCTTGTCATGATTTTTGTGTGCGTGAAGTTTCATAAATTTATGTTCAGCAGTTCAGAAGTTACAGCCCGGACACAAAAGTGTGACGAACAGACAAAAGCAATCCAGTATGGCTCCTACAAAGGTATTGGTCGGAGACACAAAAATGACATTCGGATCAAAACTATTGCCTTCTGCTAGAATATGGCGAGGTCTGTGCCTACCGGATTAGATTCACAAAAAAAAAAACCCCACTTGCTTCTCTTGTCTCCATTCTTAGGTCACTGAATGGAACCACATAACTGTCACAATAAGGCGGAGGATTCTTCGACATTAAGTATCTGTATTAAACAGGAACGACTCAAACATAGACGAGCAAGCTCGCGTACGATATAAAAGCCACTAACTCATGGTGGATTTTGCGCGCTTATGATTACTGAGGAGGATGTTTTCCCGCCAAGTGCTCCCGAGGCAAGGACTGTTAGGGATTATACCGTCCTGGTGCCTAAAGGGAACACAATCAAAAAGAAATCACACATGAACAAGTGACTTTACTACAATATTGCAAGGCTCTTCTTTGTGGCTAAAAATGTACACCAGATTGTTTTTCCCAATTTTTATATTGTGTGTAATTTGAGGAACACCAACGTTCTGTGACATTATTATTATAAATACTAAAATGAAGGAACTGGAATTCAGAGTTCCACTTGAGATGGGAAACAAGGGTTCTACTAACATATCGACGATATCAGAGTATATGAATCGTATATTCTACCCTTTCAAGGACCCAAGTTTTAAATAAATATTTACATGATGTCACGTCTTATTTCAAATAATAGACAGAGAAATTTAGAAGTTTGTGCAGGAGACAGACAGTCTCCACGTACATCGACGAGATTGTCCAGAAGACTCGCCGGGTAAAATCACTAGCTCACTGCCTTAGCTGGATGGAGACTCGTGAAGAAGTCTCGAAGTAATAAAAAAAGTTCGGACAGCTGAGATATAACGTCCGCCAAATCTTCCCAAAACAAGAAAAAAAAAGGTAAGAAAGTTGACCAACTGAATAAACTATGTACAATCGATTAAAAATAGTCCTATCGTGAAAGATCTATGTTTCTTACTAATAAATATCGTTACGAAACATGGAGTTTCATGACAAGATCTTTTGAATCAAGTGTACAATCGAGATAAGAGATTGTGGTGACCACTACTCGCAAAATGAAACAGTAAACCGAATGTGAAGAACGGAATGGCTATTCTACAACAGAATTTCTCTGAGCGGAAGCGGGAAAGAAATTACATTGGAAAAGAATATATCTAGTTGAATCTGAAGAGGGATGTTGGTCTGTCGTAGTTCCTTGCAGACAAATACAAGCAGGTGAGTCAGCATGGATTAATAAGACAAGCTCTTCCCAGTTACAGCACAGTACCTTCATGTACAATTCCTCTGAATGACAGAATTCATTACTTTGGAGTAGGACGTTCATGAATAACTGATGTTATTGATCGAGGATTTGTTAACATGTTTTTGTACTTAAATCACTTTTAGACCTTAGTCTGCTGATTACTTGCTGTTTTACATCGGTGCTTGGAGATGACATCTCAAGCAACTTCCGTTTCTTTGTAGAGAGAGAGAGAGGTTCACCTGAGCAGCACCACTACGATTAGTGGTTCTCAGTTTAGTCAGTGTGGTATTGAATGCATCAGAAGATAGGAAATACGAGAACATACCCAGAGGCACTGGCAACAATAAAAAAAGACTGAAATCTCAGTGATTTTTCCAAAGCAGCACAAAATACAGACAGTCTGAGACGAAAACACGACTATGGTGTGTTTCTGCAGCAACGACAATGGGTTGTAATGACGTACTAAGGTTGTAAAATCATTACAAATCTGTAGCAAGGCATAAAAACTGAAGAAGAAAGCGAATCTGCTGTAAAGAGCCTCGAAATTAATCTAATAAATAATTTGAGGTATTTTTGTCTAAAGAACAGCTACGACGTTTCATAGATACATTTCGATGCTCTGGCTGGACATGTTCCCAATATTCTGATAAGAAAGTTATACACTTGAAAAAAATCACGTATTACGTTAACTGTCGTCAAAAAACAAAGCCAGGGCTCTCCAGCGGATGTCTTTATAACCAATTCTTTCCTTAGTAATTTTGCGAGGACTTCTTTCTCAAATTTATACCGAATACAACTTCGATCTGAAGCAAAATGCTCATCTCCAGTCTACATAACGAGTTTCATTAGAAAAAGTAGCATCTTTCACTACATTCAACGCAGTTTTCAACTTTTTGATGGCGATTTTTTCATTCTCTGTCTAAACTTCCGACAATAAAGACATTTAGTGAGGATTAGGAATACAAGGCTGAACTGGAAATTTAAATCAAGTAAACTTGCTATCAATGGGAAAGTGAATGTATGCAATTTCTTTGTTTTCATGCAACGAAATCTCTCACATAAAATACCGAGATTGATTCAGTTTAGCGGGTGTTGTTACATTATGGAAGATACTAATGGAAGCGATGCGTCAATATAAAAACGTTAACTTCTTCATATTACAATCAAATACTCACCATTTTCAACCCTGATTTAAGGTACTCCGGATGCTTAATGAATCGGAAATGGACGACGGCTTTGTCTCCTGTTCTCAGACACTCCTTATCCATGGCTATGATGGATGCTGTCTGCCTCACAGATCCCACGTGGACCATCGCTTGGTATTTGGTACTGATTGTGGTAGGATGATGCAACACCAAAATCTCTCCCTGAAACACAAACAACGGTAACCAAATGTTCAACTGAGAAATGGTATGAAAAATATATTAACGTCTTTGTAAATTCAAGCGCCAACTACAGTTCTGAAAATATACAAAGAAAATAAATAAATAAATTTTAAGAAAAAGTCTGTTGAGTCGTGGGTTCGAATCCCAGTAATACCTAAAACTGGGCGGTTATCTTTTCTGTATCTTACGTCACATCCTTCAATTGACTGGGTTAAGGTAGCACACGCTCGGGGCCCTACCCATCACTTCCTCGGGGGATATGGGTCATGAATGCTACCTTTTGCCAGTAAGAACAGAAACAACCTATTTTCATTTTAAAATTCTTATTACTGATCTACTACAACGACAGAGCATGAAAAATTGGGGCCTTTCAACCCCTCCTCGCCCCACGCCCCCACCAAAACCCCGATACTTTTATCTTATAACTATAAAACGTATGAAAAACATCAAACCTTAAACTCCCAACACGATGTAGGATTCAACGAAGGGTCTACGAGAACTTGTCCTTTCCTCACTTCGTTGATTTTAATTTTCTTGAGGGCGAAAGAAGCCGTTTGTCCTCCTCTCACCTCTCTCACGGGCATCCTCTTTCGGTGGATGGATTTGACGGGCATTAGAACAAAATCACCCAGACCGTTGGGGCCCAGGAGGAGGGTATCGTTTACATGAATGATACCTTTTATGCATGTCCCCGAGACAACGACGCCTACGCCCTAAAAATATTAATGACTCTCCTTAAATGAAGTATAATTACGAGTAGCTAAGTTGCTCTCGAGAATAATCATATTACAGTGCCTAAATTCCCAAGGTTGCTTTACTCTAAATTTTGTCCCACTAAATATACTTTAATTTGAATTGAATAACCTTTATTATTAATAATTATTATTTATAAAATAAATACAATTTTTAAATTTTTGTTTTAACATAAATAACTCTGAAATTGGACTATTTATTTTATTTGACCCTTAATCTTTAGGCTTTACTGGGCTCTTAATTAAAAATAAAAGTTATTATTATTATTAATAATTATTAATAATATATAAATCATGAATAAGAACTATTAATTAGAGTATATATTAACTTAAGTTATTATTAAAAATATAAAACAAATACAGTCATTAATTAAGGTATGGAACCAATACAGTATGTACATTAGGGTGGAGCGAAAAATACTTTTTTCTAGTATGAAGTTCTAATAGTGATTAAAAGTTGCATTTAGTGGACGATATATACCTACCAAAATATGAGTTCATTCGTTTAATATTTTCAGCTGCCACCAGGGGGCTAAAGGTAACACAATTTTGGGTAAAAAGGGAAAAAATGCTTCTATTTTAGGTTTATCAAACTATTATAAAATTTTATCTTAGAATTATCTAATAGTTTGATTAAGATTCCTAAATGATAAGAATTCGTTTTGTAAAAATGCCTTTTCATATGCTTAATATCTTCAGCTGCCACAAGAGGGCTGAAGTTAACTTAAAAATGACAATTAAGTATGATTCTGTATTTACTTGAAAAAGGGAACAGTAATAAATTAGGATGTCTCTCCTCCTTTATACTAGCTTGAGACAGTTAAGAAACGTTATTTCGTGCCTTAGCGGAGTTACCACCCTTTCCCCAACCAACCTCCCTCTAGAAAGGGTTCTTGCTGAAGACTATTTAGTAATTTGCTTTTGTGTCAAATTTTGGCTGTTTTTTCCTTGATTCTAATGTAGCACGAATCCAACCGTCTCTGTTTGTAGGTCCGCAGACTGATCCAGCAGCGTCTGTAACGAGCTTGACGCATCTCTCTACGGCTTGTGTATGACATGGAAACTGAAATAATTCTGAATGAAGAGTAGTACCATGTTTGATGCATGATTCAATATCATCAAGAGAAACTCCTTTGGTTATCGGTGGTTCTGCTATCTGAAAATCTTGCCACATAATGAGATCTGTATAGTCTTTGGCATAAAAATTTATTTCTGGCACCTTAAAATACCTGATAACATCTGTTTCTTGAATGCATGCCCTTGCTTTTATGATACGCCTAAATCCCAACTGACGCACATGCTCCCTTTTATCAGCTATCATTGCAATGAGAATGTTTTCTTGATTTGCGTAATATGCATTTCGCTGAATGACTGAGTCATGTACTCTCCTAAGCTCTTCACGGAGATACCGGCTTCTTGCAATCATATGCCACATATGTTTAGCACCATATTGGCATAATGGTTTACGCTTTATCTGAAACCACATTGGTGCGTATACCCTAACAATGAAAGTAGCTAATTCTTGTAAATTGCCTGAAGGATTCTCTGTGCTTGCATATAACCGCAGAGTCCTGTTTGCTGTGGTGAGCCACCTTGAATGTGATATATTGCCTGGACTCTTATGACTAAGACTCTTTGAGAATGTTCCACTTGATATAGCCTTGTGAATTTCAAGAAGGTATTTCTGGTCAGTACTTATGTCATCTACATCAACTTCACACATGTCCTCTTGAATTTCAATGGGTTTGAAGTTAACTATGGGAAGCTTTTCACAGTCTGAAAGTGCTCGGCCAATTTCTCCTGAAAATGCTCTTGGTCCAGTAGTGGTACCATCCAAGTGATGAAACAGATGGCGCAATGGAAGTTCATTAAGGTGTAAAAGGCATATCAGCCACTGCAATGGCTTATTAAAGGCTTCTTCCAGTAATCTTATTGTGCCTCCAATACTACCAGTGATAACCACTGTCGAATCACAGCCAACTGCAACGATGTTCCCTATATCAACATTCCTTTCTTTCAAGCAATTCACTAGCGCTGTGCAAATGTATTTAGTTTTGCCACTGGAAGGTGTCGCATGTGCAAAGTACAGAGAGTGTGGTTCAGATATTATGCTGATATGCTCTTCGCGTTTGGTTCTTTGGTGGTTAGAGCCATCACTCTCCTGGACTTGAATCATTGTTTTATCCTTTCTGCCATCAAAGTATAATCCCCGCATAGTTTTTGGCTCTCCTATCTGTTGTAGTTCCTTTCTCTGTTTTTGTCTTTCACGTCTTAGCTTACTTCTGTCTATAATATTCCCTTTGTCTTCGGGAGTAACAATTTTAAGATCTGCCAATACTGCAGAAGCAATAGCAGCCCCAGCTCTGTCCGACATTTTAAATCTATCACAAGTAATTGCTAATGAAGGCAGTGGCTCACGCATGTTGTTCTGATATTACATATTGAGTCGAGGTTGTATCTTCCTCATTATCTTCAGATATCTCTTCTAGTTGTTGAAGTTCACTTGTCTCTGTTTCGATTTGTAAGTTGGACGTATTGGTTATAGCAGCACTAGTTGTTTGTGAGGATTCCAGACGTGCTTTTTCCATTTCCTTTCGATGTTCTCTTGCTTGTAATCGTCTTGTGTGTGCTATGTCAATGCTTCCTATCACCATTATTCTGCGTGTTCGTTGGTCATTTAAAAAATCCTGCTCTTTTGGAGGGACTTTCTTACTCTTTTCACATGAGCATCTCCTAAACTCCTTACATTTGCAGGTGCAGATGTCAAACAAAGTGCATTTTGAAGAGTTTTCAAATTCTTCAAGCTGATTTTTGTACTTAGGCTGATCCTTGCGTGACTTGTATGGCTTTAATAAGGACCTGTATTTATCATGGTACACTCGCATCATCTGTAAAACGCGTGTATGTGAAACTATTGGCAAAGAGGCCTTCTTCCAAATATTTTCTACCTTTTTGGAAACTGCCTCTGCTATTTCAGAAAATGAAGGCTCCTTGTTATTCATCTGCTCCTTCACTAAATGTTTTGTGAAGAGGTAATCTTTCATAATGCAGTTATAAGTTGGTAGTTGCATATCACTCATTTCACAAGGTACTTCAAATATGGCACACTTCATATGTTCTCTAGTGAAATGTTTATATTTAGTATTTGATGCCATAATATTTTTAAGAAAAATTCACAATCACAAAATATCCTGTAACATCAAAACATTATATAATTAATATATATAATATATTTTATAAGTATATATAATATATTATATAAATAAACTAAAATTATATAATACATTATAACAAGCATTTTATAATAAAATCAATATTATCTCTATATAAATCACTTTAAAATAAAGTTTTATAATATTCCGATCATATTAAAAAACTCTCCGATCAACTGAGCGACTAGGCCTACTACCTAAGAAGACAAGTGTTAACACACTGTTCTAATGACTCCTGAAAGAAATTCCTTCACACCAAAACCCTCCCCCACAACCCTCCCCAAACCCTCCCCCACAACATTCAGTGTAGTCTCAACATGACTCAGTTACTCTAAATTGTGTTAACTTCAGCTCTCTTGTGGCAGCTGAAGATATTAAGCATATGAAAAGGCATTTTTCCAAAACGAATTCCTATCATTTAAGAATCTTAATCAAACTATTAGATAATTCTAAGATAAAATTTTATAATAGTTTGACAAACCTAAAATAGAAGCATTTTTTTCCTTTTTACACAAAATTGTGTTAAATTTAGCCCCCTGGTGGCAGCTGAAAATTTTAAACAAATGAACTCATATTTTGGCAGGCCTATTTCGTCCACTAAATGCAACTTTTAATCACTATTAGAACTTCATACTAGAAAAAAGTATTTTTCGCTCCACCCTAATGTACATATATCGAATACAAAGAAATCAATATTAGACACGAGAGATGAACAATAACGAGTAACGTACACTTAATCCTAGATTACATATGAGAAATGAAGTAATAGAGTTATGTATTTTTAATCCTAGACTTTTATTAGTATTCCATTATTAATTGAGATTTCAACTTGGTTTCAAACGAATTTACATTCACATTTTTTATATGAGCATTTAAAGTATTCCATAGTTTCAGTCCAATGAAAATGGGTCATTTTTGAGATGATGACGATCTAAATTGAGGAATAACACGCTTTGATCTATTTCTGGTTTGATACGAGTGGATTTCTTGAGTTACAAAATATCTATTTACCCATTTAAATTAATGATTTTCTTCTTACACTTGGAAATAAAAATAAAATGTGCCACTTTCATTACATCTTTCAGTTTTAGTAGTTTCAGCTCTTTAAATAATGCACTAGAATGATCATAGAAATCAGCATCAGATAATAACCTTATTGCTCGTTTTTGAATGACAAAGATACTGTACTGTTTAACCCTTAAAGGTCGGGCTTGGTCGACAAACCAGTTATCGTTATCGGCCGGGCTTGGTTCACAAACTATGAGCGAATTTCAATTTTTTTTTTTTTTTGTCTCCCGGGTGCGCGGAAGCCTGCCCCAATCCCGACCTTTAAGGGTTAAAGCGTTGTTAGCGGAGTTTCCTCACACAAGGGTGCAGTACGTTATATACGGAAGAAAAAGAGTATGATAAAGATTCAATAAAAGCCGTTTAGGGACTACATTTCTAAGTTTAAACATTATAGCAACGCTCGCTCCTTGAAGTTTTTTTCGAGATGTAATTTACGTGACCACTCCATTGCAAATTTTGTTACAGTACACTCCTTTACAGCTATTTCATCAATATTTAATTCATCAAGATACACATTTCCTTTAGTCGTAAAGGTCTTGAAATTTGTTTCACAGTAGTTAGGAAGAGTTTAATGCTTTTTTTTACGTGGACAAAATTTTAACTTCTCAACTTTTTAATTAAAAAAAAAAAGTCCATACTGTAAATGATTAGGAATGTGCCGGAGCTATGACTCGGCGTGATATTTTCTAATTTATTAATATTATTAGAGACGGCAGATCTGATTCTAATAAGAGGATTTCATACACTTTACTTTCGTGAAATAATTTTCATATATATATATATATATATATATATGAAAATTATTTCATGAAAGTAACACGTGAATAATATTTATGATGAAAATAACCACGAAGGAAAAAGGAAACGGAGAATGGTGCTCAAGCGCTTTCGTCTAATGACATCCTCAGGAACACTGAAATAAATAAGTTCGAGACTATATGTCAAAAAAAAAAATATAATAATAGAAAAATAAAAATTGTAGGAGGAGCATACAAATTTATAAGGAAAAACTACCAAGAGTTTTATCACTTTGCTCCTCTTGTCTAAATCCGTTCTGAACGAATTCAAAACAACAGGATCAAGCGAAAAAAGGCCCTAGCTAATGTTAAAATTATTTGTAAGTTGAATAATGGCAGACTCAAGAATATTTCTATTAACAATGTTGCTTGAGTGAAACAAAATTGAAGCATTATTCCAATCAATACAGTGGGATAACTCTGACAAATGGACGAAAAGGGCACTGGACGACTGTCCCGTTCTAACGGAATATTGATGCTGTTTTACATGCGTGTACAATTTTAACATTAGCCAGGGCCTTTTTTCCGCTTGATTCTGGGGCAAAGTGCTAAAACTCTGGTAGTTTTTCTTATAAATTCGTACGGGTATGCTCCTCCTACAATTTTTATTTTTCTATTTTATTTTATTTTATTATTTTTTGTGACCTACATATAGTCTCGAACTTATTTATTTCAGTGTTCCTGAAACACTCGTCTGCAACGTAAACAATAGTGTTTTGTATTCCTCCGCGACTGCGGGGAAAAAATTTAGATGGAGCCGTGAAACTGCATCTTTACCCTTGTCTTCTACAAGAAAAAGAAAAAAACATTACCTAATGAGGTGCTCTTTTGCACGATGCATAAACTTAAGCTATTTTGAAAGTAACACTGCATGTTTATTTATTCCACTGTCCTTTCCATTCAAATTTAGGCAATCTTTGCCGTGATTCCAGTAGGTTAAAGAATATATTTTTAGCGATTTTCGTAGCCAATTCGTACATCAGATGCATTCATGACTAGATTCACAGCGCTTTCTACTCCTTGGCTGTGACATGGAAAGGCTGGTATTTTGAGAGGTTCTTGTCTTGCTAGCAAAAGTTCCTTATTGCTAAAGTTTCTCAGAAGTGGAGGCGGATAAATTACCTCTTTCTGCCAATCAATCATTTCAGTGTAGTCTGAAGAATCAAAATTAAGAGTTCGAGGTAGGTCAAAGTTTCTTGATCCAGAAAATGCAGTTCTTGAGAGAACGATTCTCTGAAGTGCAACCTCTCTTCTTGAGTCTGTTATCATCGATAGAAGAATATTTTCGGGGTTCGCAAAGTATGAGTTATTCTGAAACACCGGTTCCATGATCAATCTGTATTTCTCCTTCAAGTCGCGCAGCAGATACCCTAAGTACCAAAAGTTAGATGATCCGTCAGATTGCCAGTGGATGTGACTTAACCCAAAACCATCTTGGAGCATAAGATAGCATAATAATTTCTACTAGATCTCTGAGATCTTGGGTTGGATTTGGTGTTGACGCATAGAGACTACGAATTCTATTTGCTCTAGTTAGCCAACGAGCATAATGAATTGTACCAAATCTGGAGACATTTCCAGATTGAACAGCTAGGCACATATTGTAGAGATACTTTTGGTCACTGCTTAAAGCATTAACATCATCAGATGGAATTTCATGAATGTTTCCTTTAACAGGAGAAAAAGCAACCACTTCCAGTTTTGTTAAATCAGTTTTCAATTTATTTCCAATTGAACCCTTGAAAGTACTTAGGCCTGTTGTTTTTCCATCTATTGCCTCGTAGACGTGCCTGAGTGGTAGTTCGTTCATATGAAGAAGGCATACCAGCCACTTCAATGACATCTTGATTCTTTCGTAAAGTCAGTAACTGCATTGAGAAAACTTGAATATTTTTCCTACATTATAATTTAAGGCATTCATGTACGTTCCTATAAATCAAACGCAAGAAGCAGCACGGGTTTAATTATAAGCTATATCATAAAACCGAGGCAAAATGAGTTAATACCTCATACAAAAATAGGCCCCAGAGAAGACAGACAAATGTACTCACTGGAACTTGATATGTATCATCAATTTGAAACTGAGCTGGTTCTTTGTCATTCTGAACAGTGCGGGAGGAGAGCAAGTTTAAAAACATCGTTAATAAATCCAAATTTAATCCGGATACATTTGATACTTGAAATATTGGACAGAGTCTGAGGAAAGAAAATTACCAAATTATTTTACATTTCGTTATCTAAATTACACAAAACAACTTTGCCCAACATAAAATATCGTATTTTTAATATTCTATTAAGCATAAAGACTTCATCAAACTATAAACTCAATTGAAAATTGGTTTGATGTCAATAAGTTCACTTGATCTACAACTTCAAAACAGACTACTACCGAGTAAGTTTGAGAAATAGGATTCCAAACTTCGATCGTCAACTAAAAACCAATTAAATGTTGGGATTTAATATAATTCTTTGACTGCTTTTACTGAATGTACCATTAAAGTCAAATAACAGTGAAATAATTTGCTATAACCAATGTTAATTGGTATACTTAATATACGTACAATACAGGGTGTACACAAATTATCTTTACAACCTCTCTCAAATAAAAATATTAAGGAAACGAAGTATACATACCGTTTTTGCGCCATCTGTGAAAGTAATAAAATTTCACATAACCTCAAACACATTCAACATGGGCACCATTTGTCGCACGTAAGACGTCCAAACGGTATTCTATCTCCATCCATGTACGCTGCAACATTTCAACGTCAACTCTTGCAATGGTAGCAGCAATTCTGGTCTTTAAATCGTCGATGTTGGCCCCATCTCTTGGCCAGCCAAGAGATGGGGGCCCCACGGCCAATCCACCTATTTGGGAAATGCATGTTAAGGGAATTTCGTTGGTACCAATCGCGTATCGATGGTCTTGATGGTGGCATCTTGTGATACGTTGTTCTAAAGTTTCTTTGGACCCAAGTATCCGACTTCGTTTGGATGAACCACTCCACGAACTGTGCCTTTTCCTGCAGCGTCATTGTTTGACTGACTCACCAAATTGCCGACCAGTCAGCCGCCTCCCGGCTACTAGCGACATCTGACAACTACCACGTGAAACTTTATTACTTTCTCTCACAGATGGCGCAAAAACAGTATGCGTACCTCGTTTCCTAATATTTTTATTTGAGAGAGAAGTTGTAAAGATAATTTGCGTACACCCTGTATAACCAATGTTGGATCTTTTCCGTTTGACTGCCGCCATTGAAACATAATTCAACTTTTTGTATTTTTTGCAGGATTCACTCAAAATGGCTGTAGAATTTAATTTGAAGTGGTTTTGGCAAAATCTACATATTTTCGTTAGTTTAAACGAAAATATCGCGACTTAACCTAACCAATCGTGAAGGGCGTACAGTTGACCTAACTGGGCAAAGAAGCCACGTCGTCAACATGATACATCACGTGCCTTATTTCCCAGCTACATATATTCAAAGTATTGCTAAAAAGCATTGCAGACTTTTCTGAGTAATAAAATCAGTTTAATTATGTTTCAGTGGCGGCAGTCAAACGGAAATTATGTTTCAGTGGCGGCAGTCAAACGGAAAAGACCCCCAATGTTAATTGGTTATATTGTACTTAGTGGTGGACCGGATATCCGCATCATTTTTAACATCCGCATCCGCACTTCTGACTGCGGATGTTATGCGGATATTACCTCTAATAAATTACGCAATTTACAATTAAATTAGCTTATAAAGTAGCTTATAAGGCCCAGTCATGCACATTTCACGTAAAGTATTAATTATTAATGAACAAACAAATGTATAAACCTCAAAATATAAATACGTGGTAACGCAGAAAATTGAATGAAACTTGTTTCATTGAATTTTCTGTGGTTGAAACTCTTGAGAAAGTTGTTATTTTTATCATAATGAAAACATTAATATTAATTTTAATTCTTATGCATTGCCTGCCATAATAGTAATATCACGAAATTTGAAAAATTACGTCATATATTCATAATTCTACATTATATTGATAGATTAACTAAATATCCGCATATATTGAAATTAAAAATCCGCATATGTTGAAAAAATGACATCCGGTCCACCACTATATTGTACCAATTAACATAACCAATGTTAATTGGTTATAACAAATTTTAATATATTTTTTAATAAACAAAATATTTTTACATTTAAACACGAACTCTTAAATTACGTTGAAATACTGTAATAAAACATTACTGTACAATATTCCTCAGCTTTTAACGTTAACTCCAACCAGCTTTTTCATCCTAACGAGATACATCCACATTATTTAAGTAACTTAATTTAAGTAATAATGATAATATGACCACATTTCATAAGGTTTTTACCTTCTCAGTATTAAATATTAAAAAGTTAAATGAGACTAAACCCGTGAAAGAATGTTTTACATTCAATTTTTAAAAAGTTAATTTATAATTTAACATAAAACCACGAAACATCGAAAAAAATGTTTCATGAAAACCAAAAGCTAATTTCAACAATCGTATGAGGTTTAATATGGCGTGTAATGATAGGGGTTTGTTTAACCTCCTTCGCAACATCTACGGTCGTATGACGGAATGGACCTACAGATTTACGCGAGATTCGAACGACGGGTCGCTACATAATCTGGGCACGGAGGACGGTCTCCCACCCAGCTACTACCCACACCCAATGTCGCTTAACTTTACCGATCAAAGGGAAACGGCGTTACGACATTGGCCCGTACCTTTCTAATCCTACGCTAGGAATAAAAGCCTCTCTTCTATTCTCCCGTTCGCGTTTAGCGAGTACTTAGGCATGAAATGGACCCCTCCCCATCCCCCGAGTATTAAAAGTGACTCGAAGAAATTTAATGAAACTTTATCAACAGTTAAAAGAAACTTTTACATAAAAAAATCACGCTAATAAATCACCCTTAAAAGATTATTCTAAATAAATAAAAGTTTAAAAACTCCAAAATGAATGAATACCAGTTTAATGTTACGGGATTTATATCCTGCCAATAAAGATTACTATTAATATGGCACCACTAAAACCAACGTAAAATAAAGGATTCAAATCATAAAATTTAAAGAAGAGTAAAGTTTCGCTCATGTTTCGGGTTCTTTTCGCATGATCCGTCTAACAGAAAATGAGAACTACAATATTAGTCCATTTCCATACACTAAACCTATTTCATAGGATTAACTCAACGGAAAATTAAGTTTCTCTTCTTATGTTTCTTTAGTAAATGTGTGGAATGTGAGTGAGAGTGAATATGGAAATAGGTGTGTGGCACGTTAGTACAAACGTGTGATATAAATAAAAAAACTATCGGGACATCCTTCCAAAGGTATTAAATGTATCTAGAAAAAAGGGATTTTCTCTTCCTTTATTTTACCGCCGATTCGTACCTAGGGAGAGTGGTGTATATATATATATATATATATATATATATATATATATATATTATATCTCTCGGCGAGACTGAGTGGGTGGTGTCACTGGGTTGGGGATGGTAAACTACGGGGGTGAGTAAGGTTCGTTTGCTGGATAGGCGGTAGGAACTTGCAGAGCTGGGCATTTGCGGCATATTTTGCGGTACTGCGGTACTACCAAACTGGCACCAAACCGGTACGCGGAAATTTGAATGCGGTAGCGGTACTGCGGTACTGCGTTATGCGGTTCCGGTTTGCGGTAGTACCGCAGTACCGCAAAATATGCCGCAAATGCCCAGCTCTGGACTCACTAGGAAGGGTATGGACTTAGGTGCGATGAAGCGGATGGGAATGGGTGAGGAATAGAAAAATACTGGACAAGAAGAGGACAAGAGAGGAAAACGCCCGCGACGAAGAGCGGACAGGTTCGGGCATTCGACCAGGAGGTGTACGACGGTGATAGGGGAGTATGACAGGTAGGGCAGAGCAGGGCTGGTGATTTAGACATAAGGTGACCATGTGTAAAGCGTGTGTGTCATAGGCGAAGACGGGATAAAATCACTTCTTTATGGCGGGACCGGTGGAATGAGGAGGCCCAGTATCCTAATTGCGGTTTGATCTTGTGAAGTTTGTTGTGTGTGGCCTAGTCCCATTCCCGTTGCCAGATGGAGCGGAAGTGGGAGCGGAGAGTCGGGAAGAAGTCGGAGAAAGGGAGGGACCGGGAGGAGGCCGGCAGTAAGCAGGCCATGTTGAAAAGTGGAAGTGCGCTTTGGGAGTCTGAATAAATGACAAAGGAGTTGGCAGGGTGGGTGCGCACAATGTCGAGGGCCTCCATAATCGCGAAGAGTTTTGCTGAGAAAACCAAGGCCTCGACTCGCGGGGCAAGCTGACGCCTCGAGAAAGTGGCAGTATCAGTATCACCGCTGCGGCGGCCGTACCAGCCTCCGAGCGGGAACCATCTGTATAAATGGGGACTGTCCGGGGAGTAAATAATCAGGCCCGTGCACAGGACACTTCAGATGGGGGGGGGGGGGGGGGGGGGGGGGCTGAAAGTTAACAAAAAGGGCACCAGCTCCTTCCCCCTAAAAAAAAACAAGTCTCTTCACAGCATTTATACATTTATTGGAAAAAAAAAGGGCACTTCTAAAGCATGAAGGGGCAAATGAGAGGGCTCAAGCCCCTGTAGCCGCCCCCGCTCTACACGTCCTGGTCCGGGTGTTGGGTTGCGTGTTCTCGGAAGTGTGATCGTGGTAAAGAAGCGAAGAAAGCGAAGAAGGTAGTCTCTTTGCACGAAGGTATGTCCTCATGAGGAGCAAACCCTGTCGGAGGACGAGAGGGAGGTAAATGCACTCAGCTTGGAGGCTGGGGAAGAGCGGAAGGCATCGGTGGCGAGGAGGAGGCCCCTATTCAGTACCGGGTCCAAGATACGGAGGCAGGCGTTGGAGGCTGAGCCGTATACGACACTGCCATTGTCCAGCTTCGACTAGACCATGGAAGTGTAAAGGCGAAGGAGAGAGCGTCGGTCTGCGCCGCATGTTGTGTGGGAGAGGTGATCTAGGAGAGAGAGGGGACGTTGGAGGGATTGCTTCAGGTGTTTGAAATGGGAAACCCAGTTGAGCCGTCGGTCCAGAATCATGCTCAGAAATCGCGTGCAGCGTACCACCTCAGGAGGATCGCCGTATAACGTGACAGAGGGGACGGAAAGGGCAGTGGGTCTTCTTCTGCTGAAGAGCATACACTTGGTCTTTCTTGGGGGTGGAGAGGTGGAACCCCACCGACGTCGCCCACCTTTCCACCCGATAGATGGTGAACTGAATTTGCCGTTGAACGACGGACTGCTCCCGCCCCACGAAGTAGATCGCGAGGTCATCCCGCGTAGATGGAAGAACGGATGGCGGGTGGAAGGCATTTTGAGACTGTTCATTACTATGGAAAAGCAGAGAACACTGAAGATGCTTCCCTGTGGAAGCCTTAACACGTTAGGGTGATAGGTATGTAGGTTGTGAGATCGAGGGAATCTTTACCAGGTTTGGGAATGGGGATTACATGGGCCTCCCTCCACCGGGAGGGGAAGGTGCCCTCTATCCATATACAGTTGTACAGGTCTAGTAGGAAAATTTGTAAGGTAGGGTGGATGTGCTGGATCATGCGCTGTACGGGATACCATCCGGGCCGGGGAAAGGGGATCGTCGAAAGGCCAGTACCGCCTGTAGTTCACGCATGGTGAACAACCGATTATAGGTGCTGTCTAAGGACGGTGAAGAGGAGCTATTGTTAGAGGCGGGTACGAGGGAACTGTCCGCGGAGGAAGAAACGGCGGCGAAGGTAGAAGCTAGGTGGTTTGCCACCGATTTGGGCTCGTATAGAAGTTCGTCGTTAATCCGGAGGACCGGGGGTCGGGAGGGGGTATGTCGACTGTCGACACCCAGTACCTTCTTCCAGATGGTAGCCAAAGGTGTGGAGGTGGTGACGCCGAAAACAAAGGCACGCCAAGAAGCTCGGCGCGCTTTCTTCATTGTACGGAGGGCGATGGCCCTGGCCCGCTGCATCGCTGTGCGGATGGATGGGGAGTCGTGTACGGTAGAAGTTGGTAGAGTCGAGTAGCCATCTTCTTGGCGCGTATGGCCTTCGTGCACTCTGGGTCCACCAAGGTACCCGTCAGGTGCGAAGGTAGGCGGAGGATCCTGGGATGTTAGTGCACAACGATCGATTTGAAGTTTGTGATGCACTCGTCGGAGGCTGGGAAGTGGGCAGTCGTAAGGGTTGTATATGTATTGTCGTGAAGCGGGACCAGTTGGCTTTGGCAATAATCCATCTTTCTGGTACCCGAACGGTCTGGTCGGGCCAATTTAGCGCGAGTTAAACCGGGAAATGGTCACTACCTTAGTCCTCTTTAAGGACTTGCCATGTGCAGTCTAGGAGGGCATCGGTCGAGACGAATGACAGGTCTACTGTATATAGGATGGAGTGCAGGTAGTAGCATGACAGAATGTAGGAGACACATCATTGAAGCACTCGAAGGAAAGCTCGGTCATAAGAGTAATCAGGGTCGGGGCCATATAGGTGGAGAATGTCTCTCCCCACAAGGGGTGGCGACTATTGAAATCGCCCAGTAATAGAAAGGGCCTGGGGAGTTGTTTTACCACCTCCACCAGGTCATCGCGGGAGACTTGAGTGTGGGGAGGGAGGTATATCCAGGGAAAGCCAGGTAGCAATCACCTGTAACGGGGATCGGATAGAGAGATTGTGGAAGGAGACTGTATGATGTACGAGAATGGCAGCCCCCCTTCGAGTGCAGGTAGGAGACGGGGTGGTGATATAGGAATATCCAGTAGGTCAGGGCATGGTCCTGGTCTCCAGGATTAGCTCCTGGAGACAGACACACACCGGACGGGAAGAGGCAATCAAAGAATTAAGACCTTCGTAGTTCGCAAATATTCCTCTGCAGTTCCAGTGTACTATTGTAGTTTTCGGGGGGTCCATTATTCGATGATGGGGGATGGGTAAAGGTGTAGGTGCTAGGGGGTTGGTGTGAAGGGAGATCTGGGGTTCGCGAAGGCGAAGGATGAGTCAGGGGTATGGCTGGCTATCTGCCGTTCAACAGAGAAGAAATCGGTCGGCCAGTCGACCTCAGCAGAGGTTGCGGGGTCGAGTCGGCCGAGTGAGACCGGAGTCGTGGATCACGGCAGCTAGGGGAACGTCGTAGGCTCAGAGGGTGAGGGGTTTCTTGGTGGGCTTCTGTGCTCGGGCCAGGAGGGGGCGCTTTATTTTCCATAGTGGCACCTCCCCGCCTGTCTAGGGTCTCACGGCGGACCCCGGGTAGCGATACGGGATACCAGAAGGATCGGGCAGGCGGGAGGGAGGACACGCTCAGGGTGGCTGACAAGGAGGGGGCCGGGGGTGTTGGGGGGCACAGGTACTGTGGGGATGGAAGGAGATGAACCAGTGTGTTCTCGTGGAGAGGTGGAAAAATGGCACCAGGAGGCAAGAGCAGATCCATAAGATGCATGGGCGCGGGCGAGCTGCCCTTGGCCACATCATGTAGTTGCGCCAGTGCCGCATCCACTGGATCCTCGGGGAAGAGGAGGATGTCCAAATTGGGTCTCGTCGTGGGAGGCGAGTCATGTAACTAGGCTACTATTGTCAGAGTCTGTGGGGTGATATGGTCCTCGTAGACGAAGTGGGGGGTGTAAGGGTCCGAGCCGTCTTAGATCTGGGAGAAGAGGAAGAGGCCTATTGAAAGGCCGGAGAGTCTAGCGACTCGATTCGGGGGCTCCGCCTCGTTGGCTTACCCTGGGCGTTAGGTTCGGGTGTGCGCAGAGAATGCTGGGAGGGCAGGGTTCGAGGTGGACGACGCCTGGGTGTCCTGGGGAATCTTTAGTAGGTGAGGTGCGTGAAGAGGTGGGATAGGGGGGGAACAGGAGGTCGTCGGGTCCAGCGAAGACTCCCTTTGGGAGGGATGGGAAGCAGTGGTCGAAGGGGGTTTGAGCGGCAGACCATGGCGGCGTACCAAGTGGAGAGAGTGAGGGCAGCGGCGTATGATACCCCCGGTCTCATCTCCCGACTCCGCACCCTGTCTCACGCCTCTCGGAGGCTAAGGAAGTCAGCTACCTACAGGCCTCGGACCTCCTCCTCGGACTTGAAGAAAAGGCATTCGCGGGATGGAGAGGTGTGCGCCTTCACAATTGGAGCATTTGGGTATGTTGGAGCACTTGTTTTGGTGAGCGATTTCTCCGCAACGAACACACAGTTGGTGCGGTTGTCGGCAAACTGAACTGATGTGTCCGAACTTGTTGCCTTTAAAGCAACGGGTCGAGTCTGGGATGTATGGGCGGACAGTGAACTCGCACGACGCGCGGTCTCCCATACAATACGGTCGGGGGGAACTAATGTATTGAAGGTAAAGAGTAGGCGCGGTGTTGGGGGAGAGGGTGCCTCCCTGTCGGGTGAAGCGATGGATCTTAATGACACCCTGGGGTGCGAGGTCCTCCAGGAGCTCGTTCACTGTGATCGATAATAGGAGGGTGGCATAAATAGTGTCCTGACTCTGGTTCAGGCGACGGTGTGGGGAGATGGACACCGAGCATCCAAGGACCTCAGTGAGGGAGAGTAGGGCTTTCGTCTCTGCGGCCGAGCGTGATTTTATGAGGAGGGAGCCATCCCTCTGTGGTCGCACATCGTAGCAGCTGGAGTTGCTGCGGGCTCGGATCGCCTGAAACGTCCGTTCAGAGTTGGTCGGAAGGAACCCAGATGTAGGCCGAATCACTAGGAATTTGTGGATACTTCGAAGGGATAGGGAGACTGTAGAATCGAGGTGGACTGGAATATCCAACGGTCGATAGGACGGACGTGAACGCCGACTTCCCTGTCCGCCGCGGCGGGGTTCTCTCCGTGGGGAGGCGGGCCGAAAGGCGAGTGAGGGGGGATATACGGGAAGAGCAAGAAGTCGGGTTTTGGAGGAAAGTCTTGGGTGGAACTTGACTTGCCCGAAGACTGCTGAGGTGGGCTGGGGCGAGACCCCTGCTCCATAAGGTGTATGTCCAAGGGCATGTTCAAGGTACAGGCTGGGGTCGGTTACGGAATGCCAGAGGAGGGGCAACCTCCTCAAGAAGTGGTCTTCCATTGGTAGAGGACTAATCGAATACACAGAATGTGTGAATGTGTGTGTGTGTGTGTGATCGGATGTACATAATGTGACTCAGTATATATATAGGCCAAACAGGTAAAACGTTAGATATTAGGGTAAAACAGCATAAATATGCATGTAGAACAGCAAATAATTCTAATGCATTGTTTAACCATACGTATAGATGTAATCATAGTATCAAGTGGGACAGTTCTAAAGCGCTCGTTAAAAACAGATATAATTGAAAGGAACATTCTAGAATGTGCATTTACCCATTTTAAAAATAATTTCAATAACAGTGCGGGAATGTATAAAATTGACAATATCCTCTTAAAATACCTTTTGCCTCTAATTAACTCTTGTTAATCATGTGCTAATCTTTTTGTTTTTCTGTCCCGTTGTATATATTTTTGTCATCTCGCCTTCTCCCTTCATTCCCTGACGAAGTGTACTTCTGAATACACGAAAGGCCTTGAAATCATTTTCTTTTTCCTCGAGTGTTATGCTACTAGGTAGGTAAAAATGCTAACTCTAGCTGATGAATTGGTAATAATCTACTTAAGCTCCCATGTCTCCGATTTTCACAAATTATACATCGGTAGCTTCGTTTCTTCATTAGGAATGCGATTCAGACAGTCTCTAGTAAGGGAAATGCTTCAAAACCTACCCTAAAAAAAATCTAGATAGTTTAAAAAAAAAAGTCTAGCGAGTTTGTAGTTTTACAGGATTTTTAATGAAAATCTAGTGGTTTTTTTAGTTAGAAAAAAACACCAGACTGACATTAGTATTCGTGTAAATTCCAATTGGATTCAGTTTGGTGGTGTTCGACTTTGAGGACTTGATTCGTCATGTGCCCTAGATGAAGACAAAGCATTGGATGTTTTTAGCAATAACTGCGTTATTCTCTCATCCTTAACTTGCCCGAAATGTGACAGAGTGCCCAATACGAAAAGATCAGAAGATATTTAGGCGAAATAACCAATATTAACCTGTTAGGTTAATTGAATGCCCTTGATGATTGGTTAGGTTAAGTCGTGATATTTTCGTTAATTTAAACGAAAATTACGAGAGCAAACTTTTCTGGTTAATTTTGACGTGTTTTGCACGTTTCCTGTGGTAATGCGTCGTTTACGAGATCTCGTAACATGAACATAGCCGATATGTTTGTTACGATATCTCAAAAACTATGCATTTGCACAGGAAACCAATGGCAGATTCGTGCAAAGCAACTCAAAATTGACCAGAAAAGTTTGGTTAAAACTCCCTAGATTTCTTTTTTTAGGTTAGGTTAAGTTTTGAAGCATTTCCCTTACTCGAGACCGTCTAAATCGCATTCCTAATGAAGAAACGAAGCTACTATAATTTATGAAAATCGGAGAGACGAGAGCTTAAGTAGATTATTACCGATGAATTTATGTTAATGCAAGAAATAACAGAAAACATAAGAAAAAACAACTGCC
This sequence comes from Bathynomus jamesi, assembly GCA_023014485.1. Lineage (NCBI taxonomy): Eukaryota > Metazoa > Arthropoda > Malacostraca > Isopoda > Cirolanidae > Bathynomus > Bathynomus jamesi. Next base: position 664,094 of record JAJOZX010000059.1, read on the forward strand.
TAGATTTGGTATTCACAAACAACAGCAACCTAATTCATAATGTAGAAATATCCCCAACTATAATATAAGATCAGAACATTATTGAAATAATAACCAATGTAAAAGCAACAGGAAAGGAAAGAACATGAACAACAGAAAGCAGCAAATTCGAAATTTTTAATTTTCACTCCAAAGCTATAAACTGGGAAGATGTGCAATGTGCATCCAGCATGGAAGCAATAGATTGGAAAACCATTTTCTAGGCAAAGACAACGGAAGAGATGCTAATGACTTTAGAGGAGAAGACGTTAGAAATTGTGGAAAGACATGTCCCAAAAATACAACAAAGAGGAAAGAGAAGCAGGTTCGAGAGACAAGAGAGGTCATTGTTCCGAGAGAGAAAAAGTGTGACTGCAAAATTAAGTAACTGTAAAGATAACATCAGAAAAATATTAAATGATAAACTGCAGAGTATCGATGACGTCATACGGGAACTAATTGAGAAGCATACAGAAAAAGACGACGACGACGACGACGCTATAGAAGCGATAAAGGTTAACTGAAAGTACTTCTATAATTTTACAAAAAGAAAGTCGAAAAACCATGCGACTATCGGACCTCTGAAAAACGAGAACAGTGCTTTATCTGCAAAAAACTTTTTTTTTTTTTACGTGAATGTCAAAATATGAAAATAAAAACCCACTCTAATAGACAAGAGTTTATTTCCACAACAGTTTCGACGCCCACTGGCATCATCCTCGTTTTTCTGTATCCACCCGAGGAGGATGCCAGTGGGCGTCGAAACTGTTGTGGAAATAAACTCTTGTCTATTAGAGTGAGTTTTTATTTTCATATTCATTGCTTTATCTTATGACCTAACAGAAGTATCCGAAATATTAAGAGCTCACTACGAACCATCTTTCAGTATCCCAAAAACTGACAAACTGATTGCGATAGAAACGCATTCTTTGAAGAAGAACTACAAGGGGAAAGTATAACGGACTTAGACTCTACGACAGATGATATTACACAAGCCATAGGGAAACTAAAAACACACTCAGCGGCAGGAACGGATAAATGGAATGCCACACTGATGAAAACTGCAAAAATGCAATCGCTGAGCACCTATATTGGATATGGAGACAATCACTAGAGACGGGAGAAATACTGGGCATCCTGAAGAGCGCGAACATAGTCCCAATATATAAAGGAGATCGATCTGAGGCCAAAAACTATAGGCCAGTGTCGATTACACCTCATCTCACTAAAATATTTGAAAGAATAGTTAGACAGAAAATCTACGACTTTTTGGAAACAGAAAAAATTCAAAGATAACCAACATAGGCTAGGTTTCCGTCAAGCAGATCATGCCTATCACAACTAATGGAACACTAAAACAACATTATTGATGCACTGGAAAGTAATGAAAACTATGATGTAATATACACAGACTTTGCCAAAGCGTTCGACAAGCGTGACCATGGAATCATACATAAACTAAACTGAAGTATATGGGAATAACATGAAAAGTAGGGAAATGGATATATAATTTCCTTAGTGAGCGGCGGCAAGTCGTTACAGTAGTAGTAGTATCTTCTTCAGAATCAGAGGTCCTCAGCTCAGTACCACAAGGAACACAATTAGCTTCACTACTCTTCATAATCATGCTAATTGACATAGATGAGGACGTTACCAGAGACAGCACAGTAACATCCTTTGCCGATGACACAAAGATCAGTAGAAAAATAAGAAACTCAGAAGATATCGGATCTCTTAAACCAACATGAACAGAATCTACAAGTGGACGGAAGACAACAATATGAATTTAACTGAGAAATTTCAGCTGTTACGGTACGGAAAAAGAGAAGACCTAAAATCCATGGAATATTATACCCCAAATGGACAGGAAATTCAGAGAAATTCTAGAGCAAAAGACTTAGGGGTTGTAATGAATGATGATGCGAAATTTGAAACACAAAATAAGATAGCAGTAAACAAAGAAAATAACGGGGCAAATATTGAGAACCTTTAAACGAAGGGATAGGAATGTAATGATTCCTCTACTGAAAACACTGATCATACCCAAATTGGAATACTGTTCGATCCTAACATCCCCATATAAAAAAAGAAGACATTAGACAGCTGGAAGGGATTCAGAGAAGCTTCACAGCCAAGATCAAGGGGTGCAAAGAACTGAGTTACTGGGAAAGGTTACGCGAACTAAACCTATATTCACTGGAAAGGAGAAGAGAGAGATACACCATTATTTACACTTGGAAAATAATGGAGAAACTAGTCCCTAATCTTACTCTGAACCCTGTAATTCCCCAAACAACGGTGGAAAGTAGAAAAGGAAGACTGGGTCGTGTTCCCAAATTAAAGGCGAGACAGGGGAACATCCTTAACCCTGAAAGAAAATACTTTTGTTGCGAGAGGACGAAAACTGTTTAATCAGTTGCCCAAAGACCTAAGAAACAATAGAGTAGAACTAGAAATATCGGGTGTAAGCTGACAAGAAGAAGGTTCGAGACAGCACTTACCAAAAACTTTTTTACGCATAGAATAGTAAATAACTGGAATAGTTTGCCGGTAGAAGTAATTAGTAGCACGTCTATAAACATGTTTAAAAATCGATTAGACGCATATGTTGATAGATTGGGTATAGTTTAAGGTAATAAAATTAAGGCTTTGCGGTTCGGAACCCACGTAAAATTATAGATCCCCTCCGGCACCACGGAGGACATGCGCAATACACAATTACAAACACAGTTAGGTAGACCAGCCATGAGTGGATCCTCGGGTCTTTGTTGGTCTTATATATATATATATATATATATATTTTTACTATAAAAATTCGAAAAACAAAGCAAAACGTTTTTGATACGGGAAATGTGCATTAGGTGAATGAGGTGATTTCCTTTACTCCCTAACTCTAAACTGGGAGCCAATGACTGAAAAGTGGTACTCTTCCTGGTGCCACAACGGCACATTAGGTTCTTCCAATGAATGTACCAAAGAACTACTTACAAACGAGTATAAAAAGATCTAAAACATTACCGAAACGAATTATTTTTCTTTGTACCTCACAACCTCAGTGTTACCTATTTCTTTAAGTGAATCACCGGTACGTAATGTACCTTTCAGATACAAAATTTGTGGCAGACACAACGACATCATCCTTATTTCTAACGAGGAGAGGGACTTTGCGACAACCGGCTGACTTTAAAATTTTATGTAGAAGTTTGAGTGTGTCTTGGAGTACATTCGGCGGGCACATATCGATCTTGGTTACCACCACAAAAACAGGAACATTGAGTGCTAATGCTAGGCCCAAGTGTTCCTTCGTCATACCGACAACACCTGCATTTGCTCCAACCTGTATAAATTGAGTAAACATTAAATTTAAAAGATAACAACAACGCTGTTAACTTAAGTTTTATTTCACCAACGTGGCTAAACCCACATTTTATCTATGTAGGGAGACTTCCCTGATGGAATTACTTCATCCACTACAGATTAAAAGGCTAAAAAGCTCTTAATGATTATAAAGAGGTGCATTTTCAATGCCTGTAAACGTACAAAAATTACCGGAATCTGCGTGACTTGCGTCAATCAAACAAAACCATTTTGTTCGTTTGTTTGATGGGGTTGTTTAACCTCCTTCGCTACATCTATGGTCATATTACGGAGGAGACCTTTAGCTTTACGTGGGATCCGAACCACCTACGGGTCACTACATAATCTGGACGCGGAGGAGGAGTCACCGATTCAGTTTCTACCCACACCCAAAGTTACTTAACTTCGCTGATCGACGGGAAGCGGTGTTACGACATTGGTCATGACGTAGCACGAAATAAAAATGTACACACCAACTTTAGCTCTAAGGATAACCCGTACCACAGAAAATGGAAGCCACAATCTTAACATTTAAGGGAACTGCAACTTCATACTGTACCATAAGCATTGTGAAATCTGGTAGGTGTCCAGTCATTCCAAAAACGGTAGTTTTTAAATAACGTTCATGTCCTGCCAAATCGATGAACGTAATCACTTTGCTAGAATCTTCACAGATTTTAACCCAGTCTAGATGTCCATGATCAGGTTTATTTACAACTATGCCTAATGAAATAAATCCATGTATTATAACTGACAATAGAACAATTAACATCCTAAGCTTGAAGTATAACATTTGATGTACATGGATGAAATAATCAGGACCAAAGAGAGATGAAGGAGAGGTGGAGGTGGTAACGGAGCCCTGCTTAGAATAAATGAGTAAATTCTAATATGGTACATACCATACAATTAAAGCGTAGACAAGACAAGAAAATACTGTACTGAGTAACTTTCCCACCGGCCAAGACGCGTCTCGGCATGTAAGTAAGTGAATTTCTGCATCATGGTGGTTGGTTAGAGCATCCTTTAAAGTTGCTACACGTAAAATAGAACTACTACAGTTTCCCGTTCAAAAATCGTGGTAGACTACTCCCAAACGTATTAAGCAGGAACTATATCAGCGTTTTTAGGTGCCGACGGGGGAAAAATCAGTGGCGATTTTGGCTGCGTGAAATCCAACGCAATTCTTTTGTAGTTTATACACATTTAAATGTAAGACACCCAGTTATAACAAATGAGAGGTAGTTCCAGAGAACTTAGCAAACGTAAGACGCCCCTCGACGAATACCAGGTCACCTTTTTTTCAGTACCCCAAACCGCTGTTCATACCAGTACACTGAAAATTTTAAAGTGACATTCCCCTACCAATGAACTAATTAAACTAAGAACCATCTGAGAACAAAACAAATGTTGCAGGTCTGTACATCATCTTGGGCTATGTTAATCTGACGAAAAACTGCGACAACTGTACGACATGTCCCACTTGCAATCCCAAGATTTTTGGTTACGTCTACTTTTGACTACAACCAGGTTGTGCAGTCACGTGCCACTGTGAGAATGGTGGTAAGTCACAAGCACCAAATGGACAAGTCATCTTTCACGATTTACAACTTTCGATCCACGACGTGTTTCCAACCTAAACACTAAACAATGAAATAGGTTAGACCACCATAACATCGACACACTAGGAACACTAACCTAACCTAACCTAACCTAACCCACAATACGCGTCGACAGAATGTCAAATCGATCAGATATCGTAATTATGTTAAAATCATGTGTTCTAACAGCCTTTTACTGGTGCTCATTTTATTTTGACAGGATTTTATATATATAGGGTGATTACAAATGATCTTCCCGATTGTAAACATTTTTATGAAAAACCAAACAAAGCTACAGCGAAAAGCAAGATATACAAATAAAGAAGCACTCAAAGTTTTATTTACAAGTTATTGAAGTTCAATAAAAACTCTCTTTGTGGCTCCTCTTGAGGTTACAACACTCCTCAACGAGCAATTGCCTGATCGTTGGATCGGGCGTGGGGGACCCATTCCTTGGCCGGCTCGTTCGCCCGATCTAACCTCCTTGACTTCTTCCTCTGGGGCTATGTCAAAAATAATAAAGTTTTTGTTCGACCAATGGCAACAACTTTGGAACATATGAAGGAAAAGATACGTGAGGCTGTTAGAAAAGCTCAGTATGATATGCTACAAAATGTATGGAGGGAAACAGATGTTTAAAATCGGGGAGATCATTTGTAATCACCCGATATATATAAGCACACCGGACAAAAAATTAGTCACCCCTCTCAGAATGTACCTAATAACGTATGACGACGCCTCTGGCCTTGATAACCGCACGAATCCGGCGAGGCAGAGACTCTACGAGGTTGTGCATGTACTGAACATCGATTTGCTGCCACTCGTTCATCAGCCGGTCCCGAAGTTCCGCCAGAGTCCGTGGGTGTCTATTCCTGCGCTTCACTTTCTGTTTCCAGCCGACAACACCTTCGACGCATTCAGGATTAAAGGCTTCATTGGACCTGCGATGTACTCGTCGCCTCCCATCATTGGAGAACAAACAAAAACGGGACTCATCGGACCAAATTACACGTTTCCAATCTGCCGCAGTCCGGTTTTTGTGCCTCTGAGCCCATTTATAACGTGCCAATTTGTGACTTGCTGTTAACAGCGGCCTCTTCCGTGGTACCCTGCTCCAGATGTCCATCGCATGCAGTTCTCGTCGCAATGTCCGTTCGGAAATTGGTCGCTGGAGAACCTCATTGGTTTCTTGGAGCAATTGTTCTCTGGTTTGAAAACGATTTGCAGTTACTAGACGAGAAACATGGCGGCGGCCCCTATTGTCGAGAATTGTTTTCCGGCCACAGTTACGCCGTCGATTGTCAGTTGATTGCGAACTACACCACTCTTTGTAAACTCGCTGGACAGTACGCGTTGACACACCAACAAATTGGGCTACTTCAGACATTTTGTGTCCGTGGGCTCTGCCAAACACGATGGCTCCTTTTTGCCACTGAGTAACGTCTGCCTCACGACCCATTTTGCAGACTATATCCAACACACACTTTGTTCTTCACCACCTCACGAAACAGATCTGATCCTGTGTGCTACGTCACCGCTACTTGTCACTTACCAATGCTACATCAGCGCCCTCTGTGTGACCTTGAACTTCCTACTATCGGTGCTATTAGGGGTGACTAATTTTTTGTCCGGTGTGCTTATAACAGGTTGTAACATTCTGCTCGATTAGAAAACGGACGATAGATAATAGAATAACCAAGGTAATGTGAAATAGTTTTAGAAATGTTGCAAAACAACGCGGCGACAGGTTCGCACATATTTTATCACGATACAGAATGACTTAGGCTAATGAATATTTTCTCTGGTGTTTTCATACAGTTACAACGCCACCCCTACGATATTACAGAATTGACAAAACATGGAGCCACAAAAGAGCATATTCGACATGTGATGCTGTACGAGTTCCATGAAGCATCTAACGCTAGTGAATCCGCAAGAAACATTCAGAGAGTTTATGGAAATGATGATGTAAGCGAATGGATGTGTAGGAGATGGTTTGAGAAGTTAGGAAACAGACACTTCAGTCTGAAAGATTATCAACGAACAGGACGACCAAATGAGTTAGATGAAGAGTTGCTGAAAGCAACAGTGGAAGAAAACCCAACGGTAACTGTAAGAGAACTTGGCCTGCAACTCGGCGTTAGCCATATGTCCATTCATCGTCATTTGAAGCTGTTAGGAAAAGTAGTGAAGGTTGGAAAATGGGTTCCGCATGATTTGTCACAAGCGAATCTTCAACATCGAATCGATATTTGCACATCACTGCATTCTCGGTAACTGCAGGCACCGTTCTCGAATCGGATCGTCACCAGGGATGAAAAATGGGTCCTCTATAACAATATTAAGCGTCGACATCAGTGGCTTAGCCGTGAAACAAAGCCTGGATCTCAACCAAGGAATGGACCCTATCCAAAGAAAATTTTGCTATGCATTTGGTGGGATATGCAAGGAATTATTCATTTTGAGCTTCTGCCAGATAACCAAACAATCACAGCTGAAGTCTACTGCCAACAACTCCAACGATTGAAGATGGCATTACAAGAAAAACGTCTTGCATTAATTAATCGCAGAAGTGTTCTATTCCACCAGGATAATGCGCACCCTCACACTGCTTGAATCACCACTGCCCAATTGGAGGCATTTGGTTGGGAAAAAATGTCTCATCCACCTTATTCTCCGGACATCGCACCTTCAGGCTACCATTTATTCAGAAGTCTGCACCACCACCTAAATGGACAAAAGTTGCTATCCAGGGAAGCTATCGAAAACGAAGTGATAGCTTTTTTTTAACTCGAAACCAAGGGATTTCTTCGAACATGGCATAAAAAAAACTTTTCTACAGGTGGGAGGAGGTTATAGAAAAAGAAGGGAATTATATTGATGATTAATTTGTCATTATAAGTTATTTAATTTTTGTTCTGAATGAACTAAAAAATCGAGCAGAATATATATATATAACGAATTTACTGTGTTTACCTGAGATGTAAACACTAACTACCACCATAGGCAGCTCAATGTTTCTCCACTTTTTTTTTTAACATAACTTTTATACTGTTTTGGTAAGTTAACAAATGACTAAGAATTATTGAAACTCAAAATTGAACTCTAACCAAATCATATCTTTTTTCAATACATTTCTTTGGGGTTTCCCCCCTCAAACCAAAAACGACTCCAACCAGTGAAAAATGTAAATGATGTAGTCACACTGAAATGGATGAACAGGATTTCTGCATAATATATATATATATATTAGGGTGCCACTTATTTGGGGTGTTTTTCATTTTTTGGGAATTTCTATCAGGACGGGCGCATTTCTGGTGTCATTCCGTCTAAAAACATTGTGTGTAAAATATTTTTGAAATAAAATAATAATTAGAACTGCCTCAAAGAGGTCAAAGTTTATACTTTTTGTCGAAAAGTACTCATGGCGTTCTGTTATCATGTCAGTTTTCGTTTCGATAGCTGCTGTAGTTTCTGAGTAGAAAAATGATAACAGACAGACAGACGGACGGTCAGAGTCGTTGGTTTAGTCTTCCGCACTGGTGTACAGAAGACTAAAATGAGGTATTATACAGGGTGTAACACGAGTTTATCCAAATATTGATACAGGCGAAAGAACATGTTATTCTAAGTAGAAAATGGGTTGGGACGAGTTTTGCCAACACTAACAGTGTTTCATTCTCTTTTTCAGTGAGTTCTGAAACGACGTGATGGCTTCGGCAACAAGATCTAAAACAGCAGTCTATCTCCTGGGGACCGTGGACCACAGCATCACAGGAAGCATGCTGCCTACGGGAAAGCAGGCGCTTCAGTACTTTTTCCACCTTCACCTTGACGTCAAGAAGCCGATCAAGGAAGCAGCCGCTGAGACAGTGACCGCAGTCAAGGAATTCTGGGAGCGGTCCCGTATTCCTACGCAGAAAGACCAACGCGCAAGGGACAAGGTTCTCCGAATGTACGAGAAGTGGCGGGCTCTGAACAAGAACTCGAAACGGCGCACTGTGACCCAAATCAGGAACGAGGCCGAGTTCCTCTCATCCCTTGACCGCCTCTTCGACATCGCACACGAACAGGCGATGTCGATGATCACAATCGAAGAGGACAGGGAGTTCCTGACGGGACAAAGGGCCGAGGTGCGGCGCGGCCGCATCTCCTCCACACGTGACATGACGCTGCACACTGAGGAGGAGCGTGCGAGGAGACAGGAAGCGGAAAGGAGCCGCCGGCAAGATGATGAAAGGGCGAACAGAGAGAGCCGAGAAGAACTCGTTGAACTGGCATCGAGCTCCAGCTCAGGTGCAAGCAGCCCGACTCGGTCACCGACACGGCGTCGTCGCCGAGAAGAAGAGGAAGAGCTCTCTCTCCCGGGCCCGTCCACGTCGAATGCAGAAGCATCTACGACCCCTTTACCACCCAAGCGATTCCGCGCGTCGAAAAAGATGATCACCCCTGATCTCTCCGCAGCGATGGATCGGACGAAACTTACCGACCGAGAAGGTGTTTTTTTGCTGTCGGCGGCTGCGAGGAGCTTGGGCCACGACCCTGAGGAGCTGGTCTTGAACCGCGAATCCTCCCGACGCGACCGAGCAAAGTTCCGTGCTATGGCAGCAGCGGAAATGAAGGCAGCCTTCCATCCTACTGTGCCGCTGACCGTTCACTGGGACGGGAAAATCGTACCAGCGGCTGACGGAGGCCCTGCTGAAGATCGCCTTCCAGTTCTGGTGTCTGGGGAGAACGTCGACAAGCTTCTGGCTGTGCCCAGCCTCCCCGACGGCACCGGCCGCGCCATGGCGGAAGCCGTCCTCTCTGCCCTCGAGGATTGGGACATCAAGGGACGGATCTGTGCCCTCTCTTTTGACACCACCGCCTCAAACACAGGACTCTCAGGAGGAGCTTGCTATATCATTGAGCAGAAACTCGAGAAGACAGTGCTTCATTTGGCTTGCCGCCACCACATCCACGAACTGGTGTGCGAGAAGGCATTCACGGCGTGCCTCGGTCCCTCTACTGGTCCTGACATCCTCCTGTTCAAACGATTCGCCGCCCAGTGGGACTTCATCGATCAAACCAAAGCGAAGCCCTTCGAGGATGGAACCATGCCGCAGCACCTGAAGGACGCCCGCGACGACCTGCTGATCGAATTCAGCCGCCTCCTCGACGGTCAACATCCACGTGATGACTACAGGGAACTTCTGGAGCTCTCTGTAATTGTGCTGGGCGGTCCGAACAAGCGGGGTGCCCGGTTCGCTCGTCCCGGCGCCTTCCATCGCGCGCGCTGGATGGCAAAAGTCATCTATGCCATCAAACTGTTCCTGTTCCGGGAACAGTTTCAGATGTCGTCAGGCGAAGCGGCTGGAATCCGGCGATTCACCATCTTCGCCGTGTCCATCTACGTGACGGCCTGGTACAAAGCGCTGCTCCCGGCAACGGCCCCAGCCGCGGACCTCGCGCTGCTCAAGGCCCTCGTCTATTATCCGGACTCAGCGGTGGCCAAGGCGACGGCGACAGTCTTCGCCAGGCACCTATGGTACTTGAGCGAGCGCCTCGTCACCCTGGCCATCTTCGACGAGGGTATCGACTTGGCGACAAAGCGGGAGATGATTAAAGCGATGGAAGAAGAGGAAGGATCGGAGGATCCCCCGCGGCGTATCAATGTGGACCTGTCCACCGCCTCAATCGCCAACAATACATTGGCCAAGTTCACAACGACTACATCAAAGGAGTTCTTCAAGGTTCTGGACATCAGCACCGCCTTCCTGCTCAAGGATCCGGAGGAGTGGCGGACGGACCCAGCCTTCATCGCCGCATCCCGCCGAGTCCAGGCCCTTCAAGTTGTCAATGACTTCGCGGAGCGCGGGGTGGCGTTGATGCAGTCTTTCAACCTGGCCCTTACCAAGAGTGAAGACCAAAGGCAGTTCCTCTTACAAGTGGTCGAGAAGCACCGCTGTGACTTCCCAACCGCCCGCAAGTCCACCGTGACCTCTGCAAAGTAGGCAACAATGAGAGAGGAGATGGGCGCCCATGATACCCCCCCCCCCCTTGAGGGGCTAATACTCGAGTTGAGGGGGACCTAGAGTTGAAAGTATGAAGTCCAGTTATATGTTTTAGGTCAAGATTAGTAGCTTGAACAAACTAGAAGTGATATTTTATTTGCTTGAGGCATAGAACATCATGATCTAAAATTTCTACTTTTCGAGAAAATATACAAACTTTGACCGTATTGAGGCAGTTCTAAATATGTTTTATTTCAAAAATATTTTACACACGATTTTTTGACAAAATGGAACCAGAAACGCGCCCGTCCCGATAAAAATTCAAACTTTCGAAAATAAGTGTCACCCTAATATATATATATATATATATATATATATATATATATATATATATATATATATGCACTAAAATCACAGAATAACACGATCTTATTAATAAGCAAACAACCACAGGGAAAAGGAAACACGAAGTCCGAGCGCTTTCGTGATATATTCACATTATCACGAAAGCGCTCGGACTTCGTGTTTCCTTTTTCCTGTGGTTGTTTGCTTATATATATATATATATATATATATATATATATATATATATATATATATACCTTGTTCTTAATTTAAGCAAAAAAATTGAAGAAAATAATGCTTGCTAAATGGATCTACCTACAATTAAAGGTGTCCTTTAACCCGCAATCAATTATTTTAACCACTAAGGCAGACAGACCATTCTGACAAAATTCTACCAGTGAACACAATGTATAAATACAAAAGGCATAACTAAGTGAACAGAGCATTATAACACTCCAAATAAAACACTTATGAACCTCAAAGAAGATATTCACAAGAATATTTTCCAAACCTTGGCTATCAAATCCCAAAATGTCGTTCCCAACAGACGAGGTTCGACCAGTTTCCATTTCATGCTTATGTCTGAAGAGTTTCATACGAGCAAAACCTCTTCCATTATCTAATTCTCCATGAGTGAGGACACCGAGTAAGGTGGATTTACCCGCATCCACATTCCCCACGACGGCCACTCTAATCAAAAGGAAAAAAATTATTACAAAACTAGATGGCATTTAGTAAAGAAGACCAATTAAGGTACTTTGAAAACTAATGGACAATGATATAGATAGGGAAAAAAATAACATTGGGTCAGCTCTTTCTTTGTTTTTTAATTATCATCCAAATCATTCATTATCCATTAGTGACTAAAATGTTCAATCTTATATTGCTTAAAATCCCTCACTCAACGACAATACAATGGCAAAAAATGCTGCTAAACCATTACAGCATGTAAAAAATATAGGAAAAAGGTAGAAGGGTGGAAAATGTCTGAGTTTAGACAGCCTGCATTAAGTTGTACTGAACTCACCCACCACTTTCAGCAAAAGTATAATGTAGGTACAGTGTGGGTGGCAAACATTTGGGAAGCCAAACATCTAGGTCGTAGTTTGTAAGCAACATTTTGAGCGCTTTATTCTACAATAATTTCAACTTTTCTATGTATTTTATTATACTGTATGTAGTTCACCCGCAGTTCAGAATATACACTAGATCAAAACATTTAGAATAACATTTTTATTTTGGTTGTACAATGTTTAATTTCGTTATAGTTATTAGATTTGGCACATAATTTGTGGTATGCTTTCTTAACCCATTAAGTGTCAATTTTATAAGGAAGGATAAATGCTTAACTAGTGAATAACGTTTAAGAGGTTAATATTAGGATCATCACTAAAGGAACGAGATATCAGATGAGTGATACCTGAATTCATGCACCTGATTAATAGCAGTATCATTGACTTTGAACACACGCATACTTTGCTGTCTAAACTGTTTATGGCTGAAATACATAACTTTAGCTTTACCTATAGTTGACTGAATATAATGTCATGCTCTGTGCATACGTTTCAAAGACATTTAATAAGCACTGATGGGTTGATTAACGCTGTATCTTTAGCATAGACAAGTTATTTATTCTAATTTCACCTGTATAATAGGCAGGTCAAAATTTTTTATTTCTTACATACATAGTGTTAGGTGGTTCAGTGGTTCAATATTTTTGAATTCTGAGGACCACTACCCCCCCAATAGTGGTTTCAGTTTTTTCAGAAAATTCATAAAATTTGAGATACTGTAATTTGCGATTTACTTCAAAAAAAATTTATTACAAAAGTTCACTTATAAAACACTTATTTATTCTTTAATAAAAAAATTTTTAAAAATACAAAATGCATGAAAAAAAATTTAATACAAATTTTTAGCTATTATTGGTAGAAATTTAGAAATTAAGAGAAATTCAATAAAAAATTTTATCTAAAACTAATGTTTTTTTTATTTCTTCCATTGACCTTTCCACCCAAAAGTATGCAGTTCTTTTCTAGACAAAGTATTTAAAATAAATTTATGCAGACTAATATAACCAATTCTTTCCTGGCTAGATTTAGTTACTAAGTTCACACCCCCATTCAACGCTTTGGCTGTGACATGGAAAATCTAGTATTTCTAGAGGTTTAGTTCTAATCTGAAGCAATTGCTCATTGGTAAAATTACTTAGCAAAGGTGGAGGAGTGATTATCTGCTCATTCCAATTAATCAAATCAATATAATCATTTGCTAGAAATTTATAGATCTTGGTAGCTCAAAATTTCTGGCTCCTGAAAACCCAGTTGTGGAAAGAATTATCTTTTGAAATGCTAGCTCTCTAATATGTAATCATTCATCAGAAACCATTGACAGGGGTATATTTTCAGGATTAGCGAAGCAAGCATTTTTTTCATGACTGGCTCAATAATTTTCTTGAATTTTACATCTAAATTTCGAAGAAGAATTGTCATAAACCAAAAGTTTTGCGCACCCTCAGTGGCTTTTGGGTGTGATTTTATTTGAAACCACACAGGGGCATAAAAATTAATGACAAATATGACAAGATCTTTTAGGTTAGTATCATGATTTGATGTAGAAATGTATAGGTGGAGAACCCTATTAGCCAAAGTCAGCCACTTGGCGTGATTTAGTCATCCTGGAGATCTTACAGCAAGACCCTCAGAAACATTTCCCATTTGTATTGCATGACACATTTTGTACAAGTATTTTTGGTTACTACTCAAATCTTTCACGATGTTAGGTATTTCTTGAACTTTACCTTCTATCAGTTCAAAATTTATTACTTTCAGTTTTGTTAAATCAGTTTTTAATTTCTTTAATTTTTTATGGCGTCATGGTAGATGAAAATTTTGCTGGATATCTGAAGACTGCATTGTGGCTTTTTCTAGTAGCCACAATTTAATTTAATAAGATTTTAACTATATTTTATTTATTACTGATATTTTAAAATTAAACAACATATTTTAATACAAACTTTTAACATTCTAGGTACCTAAATAGGAATCTGAAAGAAAACAAAAATAATGTAATATTAGGTCTTATATCTGGTACTATGAGTCAGCACCAGATTTAACTTAGTCACTTAGTCACTAAATCTAGCCAGGAAAGAATTGGTTATATTAATTGGCATAAATTTATTTTAAATACTTTAGTCTAGAAAAGAACTGCCTACTTTTGAGTGGAAAGGTCAATGGAAGGAATAAATAAAAAAACATTAGTTTTAGGTCAAAAATCTTATTGAATTTCTCTTAATTCTCTTAATTTCTACCTCAGAATTCAAAAATATTTTACCAGGGTGTTACTATGATTGATTGAACCACCTCACACTATGTACGTAAGATATAAAAAATTTTGACCCAGCCTAAATTAAAGATTCATGGGCACATTTTAAAAATTCACCCGACAGACCATGTATAGAGGACCTACCAGATGATGATCCTGATATAGTGCCCTGCCAGAATAAAAGGATCACCCTTCTATAGCAATGAAATGAACATGTGGCACCATGATCTTGAAATACAATGTTTTCCAGATGAAGTATACCATTCTGAAACAGAAGGTCCTTATCCAAGATATGTAACCTTGCGAATTAAAACACATTCCTCAATGAAACATCAATACAAGGTCAGTTTTTCCAGAGTAACAAATGCCTGCCCGCACTATAACAGCAAAACAATCTCCACAGGTTCTCCATACCTAGGTCCATCCTCCTGAAACAAACTGCCAAGATCTTGTGATTTGTCTGAAAAGACAATAGAGTGCCAAAACTGATCAGACTTGTCCTTAAGCCACATGAACCACTCATATCACTTCTTATTACTCTGAAAGAACATCCTACATAGAGCTGGGTACAGAAAATGTATATCTAGACAGAAGCCATTACTGCCCGAGACTAATAATAGGAAACACTATCAGTGGTCCATGCAGATGAAGGGCAAGTCTTATCTGTTTTGGCATTCTGTTGTTTTTTCAGATGAATCAAGATTCCAGCAGGGTGTTTGTCTCAGGAGGATGGATCTGGGTATAGAGAACCTGTGGAGATGTGTTCAGTCTCACATTGGTGTAATCCACTGTGAAATTTGGTGGTTGTGATCAGGTATTTGGTACTCTGGAAAACTAACCTTGTGTCCATTGAGGAACATCTTAATTAACAAGGTTACATATCCATCTTAAATAAAGAACCTCCTGCCTTTGTTTCAGAATGGGCTACTTCACCTGCAGAACATCAGGTTTTAAGAAGACAGTACTACATGACCATTCCTTTGCTTTAGGGTGGGTGGTCTTTAGCCTGGCAGGGCAGCATATATATATATATATATATATATATATATATATATATATATATATATATATATATTAAAAGTCAACCATGAAGTGTAGAAATTCCAGTGTTGTCCCATTTTACAGAGAATCTCATTAAGTTTTTTCTGATACCATTACTGTACAGTCTTTACAGACACACCTACACTTTTCCTCGTATGTGTATATATTGTAATGTATATGGTTGTAAATTTGACTTGGTCCGCAATCGATATGAACCGTGACTTGATGGATACCGTACCGTAATGAAATTGACTGGATTCTTTGGATCTGATATATTTGCATGTCCGTTATATAATAGATATAGAGTGTAACATATTTGTGGATAGTAGTCTATTATGACTTGATCCTCTGGATCGAGAGATTCTATCTTTAGTTTTAAATCGATAATTAATTATTTTTAAATTGATAATGTATATGGTTGTAAATTTTGACTTGGTCCGCAATCGATATGGACCGTAACTTGATGGATACCCAGAGCTGGGCAATAAATACATTGAATGTATTTAAATACTAAATACTAAATACATGGAGAAATGTATTTAAATACTAAATACTAAATACATTTTACGAATGTATTTAGATACTAAATACAAAATACATCAATTGTATTTAAATACATTTGTAAATACATTTTAAATACATGCAAATTTTAACATATGCATTCACTAATTCACTAAGCCATGACACGCACACGATAAAGAAATCAACCGCTTTCGACTAAGAGTGGCACACAACTGATTGAACTGACACGTTGAAACATGAACCATGCTGTACTACACTGTCGACGCGTCGTACTGTGCTAGTACAGAAGTGTATTAAACCAGTAAAAGTATTTACATTTTTATATTTTGAGTATTTAAATACATTGTATTTAAATACTCATTAAAGTATTTAAATACTGTATTTAAATACATGAAAAACAATGTATTTATAAATACAGTTCTAAATACACAAATGTATTTAAATACGTATTTAAATACAAATGTATTTAAATACTGCCCAGCTCTGTGGATACCGTAATGAAATTGACTGGATTCTTTGGATCTGATATATTTGCATGTCCTTTATAAATAGATATAGAATGTAACATATTTGTGGATAGTAGTCTATTATGACTTGCTCCTCTGGACTGAGAGATTCTATCTTTAGTTTTAAACCGATAATTAATTATTTTTAAATTGATAATTATTTAGTTTCGTAAAAATTGGTCGTTGCCAATTTACCGGCAGTTTTTAAATAAGTTTCTTATGTTCTTGTGGTTCGGAACCCACGTAAATTTGTAGGTCCCCTCCGCCACCACGGAGGACATACACAATACACGATTACGAACACAGTTAGGTAGACCAGCCATGAGTGGATCCTAGGGTCTTTGTTGGTCTGAAACATTATAACAATTTCATCTTTTAATAAAATTCTTGATAACACACGTAAAATTCTTAAACAAGATTATTTAGAATCTGTATTTTGAAAAGTTTCTTTTATTAAAGTAACGTTGTTACAAACATTCGATATGTGCACCATTAGTGATTCGCAAAACATCCAATCGATACTCCAAATGTTGCCATATACACTGCAGCATATCCACATCAATTCACTCAATAGCAGCTGTGATTCTTGCTTTTGAATCATCAATGTCTGTCACCCGCGTACATTTCTAAAAAACTTGTCAAAACATGGTATCAGAAAAAACTTAATGAGATTCTCTGTAAAATGGGACAACACTGGAATTTCTACACTAGTTGACTTTTAATAACAGCCAAAAATTGTACAGATAATTCTCAGACACCCGGTATATATATATATATATATATATATATATATATATATATATATATATATATATATTATATATATATATATAAGAAATAACCACCTTCCCTACAATGTTAAGTGTTAATGAAAATGGTAACAAAAATGTCTTTTTGAATGAATGATTATTAACTGCATTCCCTTCTCCAATTTCAAACAAATCTACAGCAAATACATAAAAAACATGATTAGGAATGAGTGACATACCAAATAAATAGAACACGATTAGGAATGAGTGACATACCAAATAACCCTATACATAGCCTGCAAGTTGTACTATAAAAAGGAATTAACAAGTTTGACCAGTGTAAAGTACCTAAAATATTAAGACAATTCTTTTTACCTCACTTCCATAAAGTCTTGAACATCCGCTCGTTTCCTCACAAGATATTGACCTTGGATTCCATCTTTGCCACACTTTTTCTCTCTTAAAAGGACACAATCAGCATCGAGAGTTTCTGCAAGGGTTCTAAGAGTTGCAACAGATGCCTCATATGCACCACTAACAAGTCCTGACACAGAGTCATCTGGAATGAAGTAAAAGCAATATTGATTACTGTACTACACCTGGATTTGCTAGATGTAAAATCACATTTAACTATGAGCTATTGTATATACAGTAAGCAAACTAAACTCATGATGTAAAATATGCCATTCTTAAGCTTAAATAGAAAAGTTACAAATGTTACTGGCACTTTTACTATAATTAACGTAAAACAGTCGGTGACTATCAATTAAATTTGTCTAATGCCTGTAGGCAATCATCTTGCTGTCTTCATTTAGTGTCTCCTTTGTCTCCTAGAATGTTGTCTTCATAAGATAATGTCAGGAACAACTTCACTTTTCAGTAAATTCAATGGACAAGTTTGTATGTACGTGGTGGAAGTTGGGGGGAAATAATGCAAGTTTTTATTATATCAACATGAAGTACAAACCAGGGTTTCGGAGTCGGAGTCGGTGGAGCCAGTGAATTTTGCTTACCTGGAGCCGGAGCTGGAGCCAGAAACCTTGAAAATACGGCTCCATGGTCTGGCTCCGGGCGATATGTATTAGTAGTTTGAACTTTTGACTTAGTTGAATTGCTTTTGTTAATTAAATTACAAAACTTTTTGACTAAAAGAAAATCTCTTTTTAAGTAAATAATATAACCTATTAAAAATTTAAAAACTGAATTTTTTGAAATATTCAGCTCTTTTTCAAGCCAAGTTGGCTTTCATGAAGCTTTCAAGTTTCAACACTTAAAAAAAGATGCATATATTATCTCAGAAAGCTTGATTGTTACTATTTTCCATACGAGAATTCTTAAGTTTGAACTTTGAACTAATTAGGAGGCAAGTTTCTCTAATTTATATAAGCTACCATTGTTAATAAATATTTAATATCATTTAGTTTTCATCATTTTCCTTTAGTTATTTAAATAACTTCATTCTATCATTATATTTGCCTAATTTAAAATCATAAGAAATTTAAATTTTGAGTATTAAAGTGATTTAATAAAAAAATTTTTGTGCAATATTTTAAATTGGACAATTAGTTATATAAATCTAGATATTTATTTTATAATTAACAGAATTTACTATAAAAGAGCTGGAGCAAGAGCCGGAGCCAGACTGTAAAAAATTTCTGCTCCTGAGCCGGAGCCAGAAGTTTTTTTACCGGCTCCGAAACCCTGGTACAAACTATATCAGAGGCATACATCTTAAGTATCATTTGTTAAATGCTTCATTCACAATTCACACATTCCCAGCATCAAACCACTATACTGTTCATTACTATCCTCAGTGCATCTTTACAAATAGCAGCAATGGCTTCATTAATCTTTATTTTAAGTTCATCTCTACTTTTGGGATGCATCTTGTAAATTTTGCTCTTCAATAATCCCCCAAAGATGATAATCCAGCACAAACAGGTCTAGGGATTGGGGTGGCCAGAAAATGGTGCTAACCACAACATTATCCTTTCCCCAATCTATTGCCTTAAAAATTCCATAACACAGTCCCTGGTTTTATAGGCCCAAACTAGGTGGAAAGTTAAGTACACTTTCCTAAAATCGGCAATACCTTAAGGTACAATTACACCCTATTTGTAGAAAGGTCCCTTTAATGACAAATTAATTGTGTCTCATTTCAATGAACAAGGATAGTAAATGATTAGTAATTGGTAAAATTATTTTATAAGTAGACATTGTTACAGTATTTCTATGATGAAGTGCCAGGTCACTCAAGCCTTTTGCGCAGTAATCTCTATACTTCACATAAGGCCTACATAATTCTATGTAGCCTAGCTTAGGTTATCAGTGACTGGCCTGTAAGCCATGTGCCTTTTGATATAAAACAAAATTAAAAAGCTTACCTGCCCCTGAGCCAACTTCGTAAACAGTCTCTCCATTGCCATCGCAAATCTTTTCTTGTAAAAGGATCCTTAACTGATCAAATGTCCTATTGCCAGGGCTAACTAGAGTATTCTGCAAATTTAAAATAGAACATGTTAGGCTTACAAAAGCAAAGCTTACCATGACATGAAAATTTATCGTAAAAAGTCTGTTAACTAATCTTCAAAACCTTTCAACCTTTCAAATGTTCCGTGCGATGATTCCTCATTTCATAAAGGTCAAGCTTGTCACCCCGTCTTATGGAAATAATAATAATAAGTATTAGGCTGGTAATGCAGAGTTACTATACAAAATGGTAAGCTGCTTCATCTTTAATGGGTCTACAATAAAAGAAGAAAGGTTCTAAGCCCTCTTTTATTATAAGGGCCATAAGGCAAAAGTTCTAAGTCATGCCTAATAGTTAAGAACAGTCACAGGACCAAGGGCTTAATTACAAATAGAATATAAATAAGGGCTGGAAAAATATATTGACATTTTCTTCACCAACCAGAATAAGTACTCACCTTGAATATGCATCTTTTTTCCAAACCCTCAAAATTTAAAGAGTACTGTATAATCATATTCTTCACTGACACTAGTCCTTAACATAAATAAAAGAGGATTTGTTACTGTGCAGTAACTATAAAGCACTGAAGTCTATTATTGAAAAGGAATTTAAGATATATAAAATTATGCTGTATTTACTTATCCACATGTAAAAACATCCTTTCAGATTGCTCCAAGAAATTAAAGATCTTCAACACTATTCACTCATCCAGACAAAATCTTTCTCACATATATATTTACCATGTAGGGGAAGTCAACCAATGGTTGACACTCACTCCTTTTCTACTTTGATGAAATTTTGTACCCTAGAATGTTCTGAACCTCAAATACATCTATGAAATTTTCAGCCTAATTGGATTATTAGATAGGAGATATGGGATCAAGGCCAAATTGTATCAATAAAGCTTGAGAATGCACCAGTGATTGGAGTGAAATGTCACTACTACTGCTTTCCTTTTCCTGCATGAAATTTCTCAACACTGAACCAAAACCATGGATTTTGCCACAATGGATCAAGAGTTATCCTTGACCTTTTGAAGTGGCATAGCTTGGCTCCAACTGTCCCTACCTACAATAAGTTATATATCATTGAAAACACAAAGTTCTGAAAAATCCAAAAATATTTGTTCTCTAATAACAGTGTTCAACAAAGATTCTGTTCCTCTGGTAGTGTTGGGTGTTCCTTAATGACTTTTTAGTGCTGATTTAAAAAATAAGTGAAATTTTACCATCACCCACAGTTTTATATATACAGTGAGGCCTTGCATAACGAATTTAATTCATTCCAGAAGGTCATTCGTTAACTGAAAAATTTGTTATGCAATGCATTAGTTCAATGGGGTTTTTCAGTAATTCGTTCCAGAGCCCAAATTTTGACCCTTTTTGCGCTTGTTTACCCATTTTTTAAATGGGTTCACCTTCTTCTGCTTGAATATCCTGGGATTTTGGGAATGATACACAAGCATAGGCTTAATCTTCAGGTCCCCTGATGCATTCCCAGCCATAAGTAAAGTAAACCGGTCTTTCATTGGTTTATGGCCAGGCAGTTTGGACTCTTCTCTAGTAATGTAGGTTCTGTTCAGTAGCTTTTTCCAAAATTGGCCAGTTTCATCGGCGTTAAAAACTTGTTGAGGCAAATAATCCTCCCCCTCAAGTTCTGCAAATTCTATTTTAAATTCCTTTGCTCCCTCAGTATCAGCACTTGCAGCCTCACCATGCCTTATAATGTTCTTAATTCCTGACCTTCTCTTGAAATTTTCAAACCACCCACGACTTGCATTGAATGATTCATATCTTTCAACTGATGCTGAAAGGGATTCCTTAATTTGTTCATATATTTGCACTGCCTTGTCACTAATGAATGCCTTAGTAATGGATTCCCCCTTCATTTCCTTTTCTCTAATCCATATCAGTAAAACTCTCTCCATTTCAGCAATAGCTTCCCTTCCTTTAATAAGTCTACTTGTAGCATCACTTACTTTAGTTTTCATAATTTCTTCCTTCTTAAAAATCGTCGAAACTGTACTGGCAGACAATCCATATTCAGCACCAAGATCTTTGGTACTCGTTCCAGATTCACTTTTTTTAATAATGTCCTGCTTCATCTGGAGACTGATAGTTTTCCTGAATTTCTTTGGAGCATTAGCAGATGAAGGTCTTTTAGGGGCCATGACTACACGTTTTATACACTTATAAAGCTAATAAATTAAAATTTAATAGTGAGCAATTGTGTTGTACACAACTGCTCACGACAGCTACCAACCTCCAACTGAACAGAAAACGTGTTATTATGTATTTGTTACCAAATTCGTTCTGCAAGGTAAAATCGTTATTTAAATCAATGGAGCCTTATGGAGGTAATTCGTTAAGCAAAAATTCGCTATTTAAGGTGTTCGTTATGCAAGGCCTCACTGTGTGTGTATATATATATATATATAATATATATATATATATATAATATATATATATACACAAACTCAGAATGGTTCCCTGAGAACATTATATGTTAAACACAGACCGTGCATGGAACAAGGAACTCTTCTGGGAAAATTAAATCCACTATAGTCCGAATAAGTAATGGTAAATGACAAATACCATAGTTTTTTTCCTTTTTCATGATTTTAGCCCGACGTGGGCAACGGGTCTCTCGCAAAGAGATCCCATAAATATAGCTTCCCTCACCAGCTATCTGCAAAGCAGACAGGATCCAGCTTTGGGACGTGGATCTAGGGTTTAAAGCAAACCTAGATCCCTACACTCAGAACCTCTATATAAGTAAAAGACTCGTTGCATTCACGTCGTGTTGAATAAATCAAAGAAAAAGGGGGTAACTATTGTATTTTTAGCCAAAAAAACCAAAACTTAAACCTCAACCGGGACATTGAGCGTCCACTTTTCAAGGCACGAAACACGTCCGTTTAGTATACACAAACTCAGAATGGTTGTGTATACTAAACGGACGTGTTTCGTGCCTTGAAAAGTGGACGCTCAATGTCCCGGTTGAGGTTTAAGTTTTGGTTTTTTTGGCTAAAAATACAATAGTTACCCCCTTTTTCTTTGATTTATTCAACACGACGTGAATGCAACGAGTCTTTTACTTATATAGAGGTTCTGAGTGTAGGGATCTAGGTTTGCTTTAAACCCTAGATCCACGTCCCAAAGCTGGATCCTGTCTGCTTTGCAGATAGCTGGTGAGGGAAGCTATATTTATGGGATCTCTTTGCGAGAGACCCGTTGCCCACGTCGGGCTAAAATCATGAAAAAGGAAAAAAACTATGGTATTTGTCATTTACCATTACTTATTCGGACTATAGTGGATTTAATTTTCCCAGAAGAGTTCCTTGTTCCATGCACGGTCTGTGTTAACATATATATATATATATATATATATATATATATATATTTTTTTTTTTTTTTTTTTTAGTTCAGGAAGAACCGATTCGCCTCTATTTAAAGGGCATATCTCAGCGGAAAAACAGAGGAAAAAGAAAGGGTGGAGGGGACAGTCAAAGTGGAAAAAGACCAAGGATGACAAGGACTGCAGGGTCGAGCCCCATCATCCTTGGGTGCTAGGGCATATATATATATATATATATATATATATATATATATATATATATATATATATATATATAATCCCATTCTATCACTCCCATTCCAGTGTTTCTAGTTGTAACCCCATTTGCTGGCAAACCACTACTCTCTCCATTAAGTGCAATTCACCTAACTATTATTTTAGCTATTTTCAGTGCCACAGTACCATCTTCGGCCCCAGTAGGTACCTCCTAAAAAGTGTAGTTCTAATGCTGCCAACTATACCTACATAGTCCTGTTTTGAAATGAAATTCAAATTTAATTTGCTCAAAAACTGGATGATGGAAACATTTCCCATCCATATTCATATTCTGCATGCAAAAATCTACCAGAATCACCCTATTTCACTTGAGGAAGAGGAAAAAAGTTCTAATTTGTTATCCAGTGTAATTTATCATCTGAAAGTGAATGATCTGGGTCAACATCATCAAATCTGCAGATAGCTACATCTGAATTTGAAGTACAATGAAGAAACTACTGCCTCTCTTCAGTGAAACTCAAATGAAGAAAAGCAAATATAAATGAATCAGAATAAAAATATTTTTTTAAATTATGCCATACAGCTATGGTCAAGAGAGTTGAAACACTTTAGAACCTATCTTTTTTTACATTCCTTGTCTCGCATCATTGTCAGAGACGTTTAAATGACATTAAATTTATATCTCTAAGGCTTCTTCTTTTATTTCCCCCAGAGACTTTAATAATAGAAAGCATCAGGAAAACTTATTATTACAGAAAATGTACATCACTGTAAAACATTTTAAGTTTGACTGATAAAGTGAAATGAAGCTCACACACTGTTTTTGAGTAATGATGCGCTGTTGATGTAGTAAATTACATTCCATTTTGTAATTTAAGTATTCTTACCAAGTAACTGCAAAAGATGAAACAGTAGCTACGACATATTAAATCTAATATCACAAATGGTAATTACACCAAATCTTTCTGAGGAAGTTCATAAATCTTGACACTAGTGTTAAGCCTACCATATTTATTCTCAGTACTCAAAATACATTAGTGATGTTATAGGTAATTTTCATTTATAGCTCTCATTCAAAAAAAATTTGAAGGTCTGTGACTCTTGGTCATAGCTATAATATTTAGAAAATGGCACTGCACTATCATCATTTGCCAAAATTTGCGCAAAACTTGAATAATATATTTTTTTTTTATGAAGAAAGGAGGGATCAAGGGTGAACAACTTATGACCCAATGTTCCAATTTTCCAATTGGGCTAAAAATTTCACGGGTCTCTCTCTCTCAGGCCTAACAACCAGCAGCACCAAATTTCATGAAAATCAGAGGGAGTTGGGTATTAAATCAATTTTTTATTTATTTTAGGGGGGGGGGGGGGGGGGGCTGCTAACTTGTTTCAGAATGACCCTACAGTAACCTACCTTTAACAGCAAAAAAATTTCCCTCTCAGGTAGACAGCCTTTGCTCACACTTTTATTTCCAACATTTGTAGGAGATAGTGATAAAAGTGTTTTATTTCCTTTGATTGGAGAGTCCATTGAATTATCCAAATAGTTCACCTTCTGAAGTATTTGCAGCTTAGTCTTACTTTCAATTTTTAAGAAGTTGTTCTTGGCTTTGATGAACAACACAATTGTTAGATTAACTGTAGTTAGTTAATGCGAGTAAACAATCAAAATAATAAGCCTATCTTTGGCTACAATTCTAAAAGGAGTAGGCACAGGTAGCTAATATGGACTAAGCCTACAGTAATATTTTTTGTTAGGATGTCTATGTAACCTTCCAGAATTCATTACATGGTAAAATCCAGATTTCATTACATGGTACTGGTATGTTTAATGTTATAAGTACAAATATAAGCTGAGCCTAGTAATTTAGTAGTATACCCATACTGTACCATACTGTAAGATACTGCATATGGGTACCTTAAGCAATAAAATTAACATTAGCCTACATTAGAACTGTATGTTGCTCTTATATTAAAAATTATGTTTATAGCTAAATAAATAGGCTATGACATTCCCTGAAAAGAAAAAACAGGCCTATGAATATTATCAAATTAGGTCTCATAAAGACCTCAATGACTGAATGAGTAGTCTAATCTATTGGCAATCCAGATTACACAATCTGCATAAACCTTCACACAACATATTGCAGAAAAGGCACTCTACAGGGTGTCTCAAAAGTCATGCACCATGGGGCTAATACAGCTTTATTTAAAATCTAAATAAAGCCTATGGTGCATGACTTCTGAGACAAGACACCCTTTAATTAATTTGAAACTCAAACATTCTCATCAAGTGCAAAAATTGGTGCATTTACACACAAAAACTAACATATTAGTGAAAAAATTGCTCATCATCACAAGTACAGGGTGTCTCAGAAGTCTGGACTCAGACAGCATTCACTTTTTATTTTAACACTTGTCCAAACTGCATGCCATTAATTTGCATACACATATCAATTCTTGCACATAGGCTTCTCTCAATGTTCTTTAGTTCTCTCACACTGATTTTGACACACAAAATTAATAAATAACCCAAATGGCCTTTCAGTCCAGACTTCTGAAATACCCTATACAACTGCAAATTCTCAAGCAAAAATTGTTCTAATAATAATCAGGATGTCCACTAAAATTCATTTTTAAATTGCTCAACTATTCCAGGCTGAATATACACACTTTTTCCAGACAATTCATAGTTTTTAGAATTTGTAACTATCAAATAGATAATGGAAATGATGTAGATGTTATTTATTTGGATTTTAGTAAAGCATTTGACAAGGTTCCACATAGGAGACTTCTATATAAATTAAGAGCTCATGGTATATATATATATATTAGGGTCAGTTTTAAATTGGGTAGAAAAATGGTTAGAAGACAGAGAACAAAGGGTAATTCTAAATGGTCATGAATCTGGGTGGCAGAAAGTGAAAAGTGGGGTACCAACCACAGGGATCAGTTTTGGGGTCCATTACTCTATTTTATTACCTCAATGAGTTAGAGAAAGGAGTAGGTTGTAAAATTTCTAAATTTGCAGATGATACAAAAGTAGTTGCTCCAGTTATAAACATAGAAAATTCATATGAAAATTCTTATAAACTGCAAAAGGATCTTCATAGATTAGTTGCTTGGGCTAGTAAATGGCAGATGGAATTCAATGTTCAAAAATGCAAAGTCATGCATTTTGGTAGAAATAATGAAAACTTTAGTTATGAGATGCGAGGGAACCAACTGGTTGGAGGATGTTAGAAAGGAAAAGGATCTTGGCATTATAGTTTGTAGTGATCTAAAATTTTCTAAGCAGTGCTAAGAGGCTAGAAATAAAGCAAATAAAATGTTAGGTATTATTAAGAGGAATGTAGTTACGAGAGTAAGAAAGTGATCTGTAAATTATATAATTCTTATGTTAAGCCTCACTTTGAATACTGCATTCAAGCTTGGTCCCCTCACCTTAGACATGATATTGATATGCTTGAAGGTGTGCAACATAGGGCAACCAAGCTTATCCCTAACCTAAGATTGGAATACAGGGATAGATTTAAAGGAATTAGGTATGGTATGTTTAGTTTTGAGAGATGTTGTATGAGGGGAGATGTATACAGATGTTCAAAATGTTTTCAGGTTTGGACAATTTAGATGTAGCTACATAACTTTTTCTCACTAGATAGGCCTAATGATGGGATAACTCATGGGCATAAGAAAATTAGAAAACAGACTTGTAGACGTGATCTACAAATATACTTCTTCAGTTATAGAGTAGTAGATTTTTGGAATGACTTGCCATGAGATGTGGTAAACAGTAGTTCATTAGTTAATTTTAAGAAAAATTTAGACACTTTGATGAGTGAGAGAGATAGTTTGTAGATTGTATATAGTGTATATTCTTTGCTTCAGTTATATAGGCTACTATGGTGTAGTAAATATTATATTAATTAGCTGACTTGAGTTTGACATCTTGCAAAATTTTATTATTAAAAAATGTAGCTCATGACTTGGATTACCTTGATAGGCTGGAGTGGCTTCATGTTTTCCAAATGTAATGTATATATAAAAAATAGATTAGAATCATACTGCTACTTTGCAGACATCTTGGGCCTACATTCTCTTCAACACTTTTAAAGCTTATGCACCGAGTGTAAATTTAATAAAGAAACTTAGTGTGCCCATATGCTGATTTGTGTCCGTATCATTAGACACATTCTCACCCCTTTTCTGTCCAACTCTCCAACTAGTGCGAGGGTTAATTGGTATTCTCAATCTTTCATCTACTAAACCTTCCTCTATAGAAATACTCAAAGCAAAGTAGAACAGAAATAGTGATTAACATCTTAAAAAGGGAATGCTATATTGTGGCTGAGGAAAGAACAAAGACACTCACTTTTCCAAAAAATGTTTATTAATTTTGCTTTTTTAATTTATGGGTGGGGCTTTTTACTAGCTATTAATTTAACCTACGAGAGAGAGGGGACAAATCAGGAATGTCCTTCTACAGGCATTTATCTTTGGCCCCTCCTGCCTGCATTGAAAAAAAAACATGCATGAAAAAAATATACCAAACCAAATTTAAGGGGACTGTCTTCATCTTCTAATTAAGTTTGTTACTTTGATAAAGTTTAACTCCTAAAAAATTTCCCATTCTATAATCAACAAGAACTATGTCAGAATGATATCAATGTCCTTGCCTATATTTGTGACTATGACCTATGATGCAAGGCCCTGATTCTTGCTTGTGAGACATTATTTTGTGATGATCTGCGTGTGTGTGAAGTTGCATCAATTTATGCCAAATGGTTCAAGAGCTATAACACAAACATAAAATGTAATGAGCAAAAGGACAATTGTAATCTAGAATGGCCCCTACAAACTTATTTAATTGTGGACATACTAAAAGGAGTGAAATGACTGCAAAAATATCAATGAAGTAACTCCAGATCCTATAGAAAATAAAAGGAGATGCAAATTTCCCATCTACCTTAATAATACTATTATGCTAATCTAAAAGATATGGATCCTCTAGATCTGAAACTAATGTTTAAACTTGCTAAGTGATACACCAGATCTGGTAAATTTCTGCCAAACTTCTCAATTTGGTAGCCTAATTAGTTATCATTAGTAGTAATAATAGATGGGATACTATTTCCATTTCCTACAAGCTTTAATACCACTTCATTGATAATTGAAAGAGTAGCAGACCTAAAACTGACCACTATGGATGGTATCCCACTTTTCACACCTTGCCACCCTGGTTCATAGCCATTTAAAGTTACTCTCTGTTCTCCATCTTGGAACTCTATATTCCATGAGCTTTTAATATAGTAGTATCCAGTGTGGAACCTTGTCAAATGCCTTACTATTATCTTTCCCTTCTCCGATTATCATAGCATAAATATCAGGATCAGCAGCTTCATTTCGTTTCAATGTGTTAATTACTTGCTAGAGTTTGGAGAATCTAAAGAATCAAAATCAATCATGCAAGTTTTCTTCAGTAAAAATAGAGCTAAAATAATCATTAAAAATACCAACAATATCAGGATCATTTTCAAATATTTTATCATGTTCTATTGGACCAATCCTATCCTCATTTTTAGCATTGTTTTTATAAAAACTAAAGAATTTTTTTGGATTCTCATTACTAAATCCAACTAGATTTATTTCACTATGCCATTTGCTCTTCCTAATCAAGCTACTTAACTTATTTTTTAACTGGCTGTAATTATCTAATCCCACTAGGCAATTATTGCTAAGTACTTTTAAACTCCCTGAATGATCTTTTCTTGTTTTTAATCATTTTAGCTATTTCCTTACTTCACTACAAAGTTTTCCTAATCTTGATATTCCTGATAGTTCTGAAAGGAATACCTCTGCAGTGTATATCCTATAAAATTTCTTTGAATCTAAACCATATCTCAATAGGGTCATTTCCATGAAAATGCCAACCTAATTGTCAAAATTGAAAATGGGTCAAATTAATAAAAATCTTGTATCAAATTAAAGCTTAAACTCTCTATTTTTAGAATCTTGAAAGAAAATTGACATAACTATAGCCAAAAGAGAGTTATGGTAAAAAATATAACATAGCACCATGTTGCATGGTATGCAAATGCATAAAATCAGCAATTTTCATTCAATTAAAACAAAGTATGGCTTATATAAATTACATAAAGACGCAATTGTCAGGTACATATGTTTTTATCCACTTTAATAACAGATGTGTGCGAAACATTCATGTTAAAAATAGTTATTATTGTGGCTCTTGTTTTATAATGAAATAATGGATGTTTGAAAACTTTTAGAAGACTAACAGAAGGCTACGGTACCAAAAAAATGCCAGGTTGTGTCTTGTGTACATGCACTAACAATGCCCATTACCAGAATTCTGACACATATCAGTGCCCATTCAACCATAGAGGTGTGCACATTAAGTGACATTAATTAGCTCCAGTGCATAAAAGAAATTTATGAAGACAATAAGGCTGCCATCAAGTTATTTCAAAAGCACAGTGTACTGTCTTCAAGGAATTGCTTGCAGTATCGACAAATGTGTTTGTTGGATGAAGACAGGTGTTTGTTCATTTGCACAAGAACCAGCAAGGTTCCAAAAACTAGGAAAAGGCAGAGACTGCGTTCCTTTTCATGTTCATTATTAAAAATAAGGATATGCGGATGGAACATGTAGGGTACATATGAAACCATGGAAAGTATTGTTATTTATGAATGTGTTTGTAACAAAGCATTTCAGTCAGGCATATGTGGTGAATTATCTTAAGCACAATCTGAATACAGTAGTTCACTGGGAATCATTCTGTAGGTAGTGAAGTTTGCAAGAAATGGCTTGAAAATCTACCACCTATACGTGGTGAAGACAATGTAGTTGAGATTGATGAAAGCAAATTTGGAAAAACAAAATATAATCCAGATAATGCCAGATACTTGTTTTTGAACAAATATCCTATTCACCACTGATTACATTATGATACTTCACGAAGCAGGTTGCATTGCTATATCCACCATCTCAACAACAGCCATCTAACAACTTTAGGTATGTGATCAAAAACTGGTTACGTAAAATATTGGTTAGGTTACATTTAACCATCTACAAAGTACCTATGTGATTAAAAACTAGTTACATAAAATATTGCTTAGGTTACATTTTGCTATTTTTGTGGGAAAAAAAAAAAAAAAAAAACACCAGTATTTCTCGCATAAAAAATTATTACAGAACAAATTTTCTGACAAAAAACAATGATTGCATCT
Source organism: Bathynomus jamesi (assembly GCA_023014485.1). NCBI lineage: Eukaryota > Metazoa > Arthropoda > Malacostraca > Isopoda > Cirolanidae > Bathynomus > Bathynomus jamesi. The sequence continues at coordinate 694,844 of JAJOZX010000059.1, forward strand.
TTATGCATATTTACCCAAAGTATTATAGTGCAATCACAATGGGTTTCATACACTATAATAGGGTCATGTGAAAGTTACTATTGCTAGGTGAATAATTATCCATTTTCAATCATAGTTTGGGGTACTAGGGTGTGTCAATTTGGGAGGTGAAAATTAATTTTTGCCAATTCCTTCACTGAGGGGTTTTAAAAATGTGTTTTTGGATGTGAAGAATTCAAATCTGCTATTATTTTTGTGATTGCTCAACACTTAGCTTGGTAAATCTACGTTTGATTAAAAAGCACATAAATTGCTCTCAGAAAACAACATTTATTAATTTTAGCTTCTCAAAATGTCAGGTAATGCTATAAAAATTTTAGTTTCTCTGCATAAAACATATCCTAGTAATCATAAAACATATCCTTGTAATCATAAAACATATCCTTGTAATCATAAAACAACATTAGAAAGTAATGACATCAGTAAAAAAAAATATTTAAACAAGTTCATCAAGTCTGCTTTGATTCGTTCGGACATCAGCCGCTGACTTGCTTCTTGGCCTCTGATATAGCCCTCACGTTTCTCATGTGTATACACCCTGCCTGATGCCTCTGTGACTGGTTTCACACACCTCTCTATTGACTGAGCATGACAGGGCCACTGTGGAACTTGCATAGGCTTGTCAAAGAACTTCTTCCGCTGTAGTCAGTTTACATGTCAAAGGAGGTTCAAATACCCCGTCAGACCAGTCTGTCAGCTCCAACACGGAAGAAGCATGGGGTTGATGGAAGGTGTCTTCCTGGGACGTACAGAAAGATCTCCAAGTGTGTCATCATCTCCACCCCTCATGTCAACAATCTTTGGACACCAGCTCTCCTCTCCTCACTGTCATCTGAGCACAAGAGTGTCTGGATTATCATTTCGCTGAATGCATACCAGGCTGAGCGCTTGATGGTTGGCAAAACAGCATCCACTACAGCCTTCTTTTGCAGCCTAACTAGCCGCAGCTGAAACAAGATGTGGCATGGGCCTTCCACCCAAGTGTGTTTTACTTTGATGTTGAACCAACAGGGGTAGTACACACCAACAATGTATTCCACTATCAGTCTTAAGTTGTTGAGGGTTTTGCCTTTAAGGCCATGTTTTGAAACCCATATGCGACAAAGCCTGTTTGCTGTTGTCAACCACCTTGAATGGCTCACTGGACCAATTTCAAGAAGGGCCAGATCTGTGGGAAGTTTTCCTGTCCTTATGGCCTGTGTGATCCTATACCCGTACGCTTGATCAGTAGAGAGATCCTTTACGACATTGTCACTCAGTGAAGTAAGAGGCTCTCCAATTGAGAGTTTGGTGAATGAAGGATCAATTTCAAGTTCGGTTGCAGTGTCTAGCATCTTGCCAATGTTACCTGTCCACTTGTTGTTAGACAAGGTCTTCCCATCCAGTGCTGTGATCAAGTGTCGCAGGGGTAACTCGTTAGTGTAGAGGGCACAAACCAACCAGATCAGCTTACGGCAAAGCTTGACCTCTACCCAATGCATGGAACCACCCTCCCAGCCAGTGTTAACATTTGTAGAATCACCTCCAATGGCCTGCAGGCTTTTATCAATGCCCTTCTTCTTCATGAAATCTACAAGATTATCAGCAATAACTTCAGCAGGTTTTTTTCTCGTTGAGCCTTTCTCAGGAGTGAAGTGGTAGAGATATCTTCCACCTGGCTCACTGCACACAGAATAATGCTCTTCTTTGATGATGCTGGGGAACTGACGATTTGAATTGTCTGCTTTCAGCATAACTTTAGTTGTATCTTGACAGCTGTCAAAGAAGATGCAGACAATTTCACCCTTCTTACAAAGATCATCAAATTCCTGATCCAGGGATCTCATAACTTTTTTTTGGGCCCTCTTGACTTTATTGTGATCAACTACAAGTCTCTTGTCTTCTTCAGTGATCAAGCCAGCATCCATAAAGGCAGCAGTGGTGATGGCAGCTGTGGCACGCAGGCCAACACCATATCTGATGCTATGCATAGCAACATTAGGTATTTCTAATGTGTTGTACTCTGGCTTTTTATTGGAAGTTGAAGATGTGCTTGGTATTTCTAATGTCACTTCATAACTTCCATCTTTTCCATCTTGAGCATCAGCTATTTGTTCTTCATTTTCATCATCAGAGAAAATTATTTCATTTGATGGCATTGAAACATCCTGCTTACTTGTCTGCTTATATTCAGCAAGCCTTCTTCTTTCGTCTTCTTGCTGCTTCTGCTTTTTGACTTGTCTGTTGTGCTCAGGTTGATCTGTCAAGCCAATCTGATGTGGTCCAATAGAACCAGACTTGTCTCTCTGACCTTTAATGAAAGCAAGTTCCTTCACAGGGAGGGTCATTCTCTGTCAGATCAACCAAAAAAAATTGAAATTAACACCCTCATCTCTCATATTTTGCTGAAATTTGGTTTATAGGGAGTTTGTGAGCCCTGAATCCATTTCTGAAATTATAAGGTCAATCCGACCAATGGTTCAAGAGATATGACCTCGGGCAATTTGAGGTCACTCGCGAGGTTACTAACATTTGGCGAGCCATAACTTGGGTAATAATTGTCATAATTATATAAAAGTATATATATTTAGAATCAGAAAACGACAAGGAATCCAAATATGCAAGTTTTAGAACTCTAGGTTGAAAAATAAAAAAGTTACACTGTAACCAAAATTTGAGGTCACGATTTGACCTCTGGGGTATCAAATGAGAATTTTTTTTTAAATGTAAAAAATGAAGGCATAGGCATTGGCTATTAGAATCAGCAAAAAAAAGTTTGTTTATGTTAGTATTTTTCATGTAACTAACATATAAGTGAACACCATATTCATAAGTTGTGCGTCAATTCTACCTATTTTTTCACACACAAGCTCATAATTTGACCTATAGAAATTAAAATTACATTTTTTATAGATATAAAAAACAAAGTCAGAGTTCTTGACTAATAGAAACAATCATAAGAAGTTTGTTTATGTTGGTACTTTTCATGTAACTAACTTATAAGTGAACACCATATTTATAAATTGCTTGTCATTTCAAGGAATTTTTATATCTTAGCTATCAATTTGACCTAAAGCTCCAAGAATTTAATAAAAATTGTATTTCACTGCTAATCTACACTGGCAATAATAGTTATAATAGTGAAAGGGGAAGACTAAGCTCACATGTAGCCTAAACAAACCTGTTGAAACATGTTGCTACTTGTCTAAGTGCAGAATCAACACAGATAGTTGCAAAATTCCTTGTCTACAGGTTAGTACAGTTCCAGCCAGCACTGTGGGTGGCTGGTGGTATGGTGTTTTAATGAGCCTCAGAGACTATCAAGGCCTAAAATATTAAGTGTGTATAGCTATATATTTTCTAAAAAAAATATATTACCTAATTGTAAATCCTATATCTTTACAGATCAAAATACAATGGTTCAGCACTTGAAATACTGCCAGGACCCTATTCAAAAACACAAGAAACGCATAACAATCATCTTAGAAAAGTGACTGATGTACTTGTTGAAAAATGTGCTGGAAGAGTGAAAAAAGACTCATTGTTGTGTGTGAACTGCTGGACACTGATAATGAAAAACCCCACTATACTTAGTACCACTGAAAACAACGAGTCTGAGCAGGATTCAAATGAATCATCTACTATCAGTGGCTTGAGTAACATCTCTTCAATTCAAGATCTGGACAATGACAGTGATTGCTTGATAAAGGAAAATCCTTCAACTTCAGTTGAACCAGTTCTAGCATTTCTGGACCAAACACCAGTTAAAAAAAGTAAGTAATAAATTAATATAATAACTTATACTTTACTACAAGGTCTGTTTGATCTACTATATAGCCAATTATATAGCATTTAAGGTACTATAATTAATATTTAATTACTAATATTCAGGTGTGTGAAACCTTTTTTTCTGTTCTTTTCAGAAGGGCTGTCATTAAGCCAGAAAAAGCGCAAGGCTCGTGGTAAGCTATCATCTGCTCAGAAACACCTGAAGGAGAGGCTAGAACTCAGTTATGGTGTTCAAATTACCGAGGAGGTAAGTGATACTTCAAAACCTGAAACTAAATCTGAAAAACATCTAGACAAATTAATGAATGAATTGAAACAGTCATTCCTGGAGAGCAAATGTCACCATCACAAACTACAAATATTGACACACTCACCATACACAATTGAAAAAACAGCTAGTTTCTTTCAAACTACAACATACATGGTGAAAAGAAGCCGTTCACTTAAATCAGAACATGGAATCCTTCCAAAGATTCCACTAATGAGCAAAGGAAAAGTGATATCTGAAGAACACAAAGATATAGTTAGAAGATTCTATGAGTCAGAAGAGGTTAGTCGTATGTGTCCTGGCCAAAAGGATTGTGTGAAAGTTATCAGTGCTGAAGGTGCAATGAAGGTGCAAAAACGATTGGTCCTCGGGAATTTAAGAGAGATGTTTGAACTATATAAAAATGATGAAAAGAATCCCAAAATAGGATTTTCCACATTTGCAAAATTACAGCCATCATATTGTGTGCTTGCCGGTAGTGGTGGGACTCATTCTGTCTGTGTCTGCACATACCATCAAAATCCAAAATTGCAGCTGGCTGCATTGGGAGAAAGAGGTCTTTCATACAAGGATCTTATGGATTACAGTGTCTGCAGTACAGAAAGAGAGACTTGCATGATGCAACTTTGCAATGATTGCCCAAGAGAAGAGGGTGTCCTGGATTTTCTTGAGTTACTTGACAGTGTGAAATCAGCTCCAAATGAAATATCTTACAAGCAATGGGTGACTGTTGACCATTGTACAATGGTTGATAAGGTGGAGCCACTTCATGAATACTTATCATCCCTAAGCATGAAAATATCCCGCATGGTTCGTCATCACTTTGTTGATCAGCAACAATCACAGTACTTCAAGCAGTTGAAAGAAACACTACCACCTCAGAGCGAGGTAGTTATAGTAGGTGATTTCTCTGAGAATTATTCTTTCATTGTCCAGGATGCTGCCCAAGGGTTTCACTGGGACAATTCACAGTGTACAGTTCACCCTTTTGTCATCTATTATAGATCATCTGCAGACCAGGAACTTAGCCATTTTAGTGTCTGTTTCTTATCTGCATCACTAAAACACAACACTATAATGGTTTACTCATTCATATTGAAGCTTATGACATATGTTAAATTCAGATGCCCACAATTGAAGAAGGTGCACTATTTCTCAGATGGATGTGCTGGCCAATATAAGAACAGATACAACTTCACAAATCTCTGTTACCATGAAGAGGATTTTGGTCTGTCTTGTGAATGGCACTTCTTTGCTACATCCCATGGCAAAAATGCATGTGATGGGATTGGAGGAACAGTGAAAAGAGCTACTGCTCGTGCCAGTTTGCAGAGAACTACAGAGAGGCAAATTCTTACACCAGAACACACGTTTCAGTTTTGTGAAGAAAACTTGAGCAAGAAGATAAATTTTTTCTTTGTAACTACAGCTGATTTGAAAGATGCAGAAGAACGGTTGGAACATTGATTCAAGGATAGTAGGGCTATTCCTGGAACTCAGAAATATCATAGATTTGTTCCCCTAAACAAGGAAGAACTGATGGTGTATCCCATTTCAAGTGGCATTGGAGAAAAGAAAGAATAAGGAAAAGTCATTTTACTAATGAACCTGCAATGCTTGGTAACCTAAAATGTGTCAAACCAGGAGAGTATGTTGGCTGCATTTATGACATGCAAGTTTGGTATGGAATTGTGGAGGAATATTGTGAAGAGTTTGATGATTTCACTGTGAACTTTCTACATCCCTCTGGGTCATCAGGATCAAGTGCATATTATTATCCATCAAACAAGGATTCATGTGCAGTGCCAGGACATCATATATTAACTGTAATGAGTTGTCCTACCCTAAGAGGAGGCAGCAGAATTCAATACATTTTTCCACAAAAAGAAATTGATGAGAGCATCGAGCATGCAAAAATTGTATTAGGCTAGCACATGAATCCTCTAAGTAGGTCTTCCCCTTTCACTATTATAACTATTATTGCCAGTGTAGATTAGCAGTGAAATACAATTTTACATTTTTTGCCTTTGTTTTATATCTATAAAAAAATGTAATTTTAATTTCTATAGGTCAAATTATGAGCTTAAGTGTGAAAAAATAGGTAGAATTGACGCACAACTTATGAATATGGTGTTCACTTATATGTTAGTTACATGAAAAATACTACCAAACAAACTTTTTTTTGCTGATTCTAATAGCCAATGCCTATGCCTTCATTTTTTACATTTAAAAAAAAATTCTCATTTGATACCCCAGAGGTCAAATCGTGACCTCAAATTTTGGTTACAGTGTAACTTTTTTATTTTTCAACCTAGAGTTCTAAAACTTGCATATTTGGATTCCTTGTCGTTTTCTGATTCTAAATATATATACTTTTATATAATTGTGACCATTATTACCCAAGTTATGGGTCGCCAAATGTTAGTGACCTCGCAAGTGACCTCAAATTTCCCGAGGTCATATCTCTTGAACCGTTGGTCGGATTGACCTTATAATTTCAGAAATGGATTCAGGGCCCACAAACTCCCTATAAACCAAATTTCAGCAAAATCTGAGAGATGAGGGTGTTAGGCACTGGTTGATCTGACAGAGAATGACCCAGGGATCTTCATCTCCCTAGGGCATGTACAGTTAATGCGAGTTTCGTTTTTGCAACCAGCATCTGCAAGGCAGCCAAATTCAGAGCAGAGAACAATTTTGCACTTGCAACCAGGGTTTCGGAGCTGGTAAAAAAACTTCTGGCTCCGACTCCGGAGCAGAAATTTTTTACAGTCTGGCTCCGGCTCTTTTATAGTAAATTCTGTTAATTATAAAATAAATATCTAGATTTATATAACTAATTGTCCAATTTAAAATATTGCACAAAAATATTTTATTATTAAATCACTTTAATACTCAAAATTTAAATTTCTTATGATTTTAAATTAGGCAAATATAATGATAGAATGAAGTTATTTAAATAACTAAAGGAAAATGATGAAAACTAAATGATATTAAATATTTATTAACAATGGTAGCTTATATAAATTAGAGAAACTTGCCTCCTAATTAGTTCAAAGTTCAAACTTAAGAATTCTCGTATGGAAAATAGTAACAATCAAACTTTCTGAGATAATATATGCATCTTTTTTTAAGTGTTGAAACTTGAAAGCTTCATGAAAGCCAACTTGGCTTGAAAAAGAGCTGAATATTTCAAAAAATTCAGTTTTTAAATTTTTAATAGGTTATATTATTTACTTAAAAAGAGATTTTCTTTTAGTCAAAAAGTTTTGTAATTTAATTAACAAAAGCAATTCAACTAAAAGTCAAAAGTTCAAACTACTAATACATATTATAAAAGAAAATTTACAAAATCATTTACCCTACGCTTATAAAATCAATACTACTCCTTGGATTAACAAATGAAAACTAATGCAAAATTTTTTTTATTCTAGCTAAGGTATAATCAAACTAATTTTAAACATAAAATCAAGATATTCTTCTTGTAAATCTGTTTCCTTAAAATAATTGAAAATGAAAATTACTAAGTTTATTTATAATTTTTTTTTTTAAAACAAGATGGCCTCAATTATATTTTTTTTAAGTGTAACCTTAAATCAGACTTTATCTTTAAAGTTCAAACTACATATTAAAAAATTAAAAAGTTTGCAAATTCAATGATACATTTACAGTATCATAAATCATAATACTCCTTCTATTAAAAAATGAAAGCAAAATAATAACTTTTGCAGAAATTTTTACTAATGTAGCTAAGGTAGGAAACTAATTTTTAAACATAAAATCAAGATATTCTCCTTGTAAATCTGTTTCCATAAAAAAAATTATGAATTAAAATTATTTATCTAAGTTTACTTATAAACATTTGTTCTTAAAAATAACATAGCCTCAACAATATCTTCTTTCATACGTGCCCTTAAATCAGATTTTAAAATTTTCAGTGCTGAAAATAGCCATTCAACACTGACTTGTGTTGAAGGCATAGCTACTAGAAGATTTGCAACATCTCTTATAACTTTAGGATACCTTTCTATTACTTGTTCAAAAGACAGTTTTGACAAACGGTCAAATTTTTCAATCTCAGGAAAAGATTCCTCAACTTGCAATTTGAGGGTACACATTGGACTGAGAGGTGGTATTAGTTCACTTTCTAAATGAGGACGTTTTGATTTCTTACCATGTTGAATATCAATAATTTTTTCAAAATCAAACTCGCTGACATCAGAAGTGGTGGAAGATGATGATGAATTTGATGATGATGCAATAATCTCGGTTCCACATTCCTCTCTTAATAGAGAGACTTTATTTGAAAGGTCTAGGTTACTTTTCATTCTGATTACTATATTGCACAGGGCATCCTTGGCTTTAACTACCTGTTCAGATGTTAATAAGCATCTATATCTAGGATCTATATAAACAGCAGCAAGCAATACTTCATTATCAAGTAAAATATTTTCTCCCCTTTCCATGGAACTTTTAATGTCATCAGCTATGGTGCCTTCTATCTTGGAAAGAAAATATCAAAGATTTCCACTCTTTCAAAATTGACCAGGAGTCAAATCTTCACTTTGAATTTTTTTTGTTACTATATATGGCTGGTACAGTACTCTTTCCAATCTTCTTGCTTGTTCCCACATTATTTCTGAAAGATTCACATTTGAATTTGCCATGTCCAAGAGTACAGGTTTTAATTCTAATAAGCGCTCTATCATTAAATAAGTGCTGCCCCATCGAGTAGGTTGATCTAAAATAGCAACCTTGCCTGCACGTCTTTTAATTATTTCTTCCACTTTTGGGTTTCTTGCTGCTACTACAACCTGTCTCAACTTACCTATGAGAGAGGTAGCATGTTTATCTCTCAATCCATCGCAAATAGCAAGTTGCAAGGTATGTGCACCACAACGCATGTGGTTGATTCTGGAGAAGTGTGAAATTTCAGATACAATACTGTCAATTTCTTCTACACAAGATGCCACTTCCTGAGTGTCTGTTGAATCATCATCATGTTCACCAAATGTTTGTATATCATCTTCTGAAGTTGCCTCTTGATTATCATTCAACTTCTCAACAGTTTTAATCATATTTGATGCATCATCACTGACAATGCAGAGCACAAATTCTTTCGGTATGCCGTACTCTTCCAGAGTTCTCATAATTAGATCATGCAGGTAGTCACTAGTTTGCTGAGCATGTGTATCTTTTACTGCTATAGTGCGGGTGAGGATTTTATTATCATCAATAAATCGGACATTGATGGCAAAATAATGTGTCCGTATTCGTGTGCAACCATCAACTTTTAAATATATGAAGCGCCCTTTTAATTGCTCTTTGAGAGCAAATTTTTCTTCTTTTGATTTTTCTATCACTAAATGACGGATATTGTCTTTATCTAAACTAATCTTGAATTTCTGAGCCATTTCTTCTAGTAGACTGCGCATAGCTGGCTTTTCAAACATAGATAGAGGCATAGAATCTTTAACAACTAACTCAATTATGCTATTTTTAAATTACCTGTAGTCATTGAGATAGTGACTTTTTGAGACATCAAAAATTTAGTAATGTTTTGCTGGTTTGCTTTAGTTTTTGAACTGGCAGAAGTACTGGGTCTTGAAAGCTCAAGCATTTGCTTCTTTTCTTCCATCATTTTTGATATTTCAGGATGTAATCGACTCAAGTGTCTTTTCAAATTATATGCTCTTGAGGAGACGACAGGCTTTTTGCTTTGAGGCTTGGTAATTTTAGTTCCACACGTTGAAATATTTCCCGAAGCATCAGAAACTTCACAAATACAAACATAGTATTTCTTATCTGAACTTTCAGTAAAATACTTGAATATATCAGACTTCTTTATTGAATCTCTATCCATTATGAAGGGTCATAGACTGATAATTATAATTAAAGAATCAAGTACAAATTACAAAGAATCTGAAAAAAAAGAAATTTAGCAATACAAGATAATTGACCTAAAATAAAAATAGTTCAATCCAAGTCAGAAGGACCAACCTTACTAGGTATGTATCTAGGTAGTTACCTACTTAGATAAATAGTTAGTACCTACCTACCTAAGGTCTCCACCGCCATAAAAAAATTTTTACCTATATAATTAAGTGTTGTTAAGACAAATCTTCCCAAATATTTAATGGTTAAAAAATGGAAATTTGCAGATTATTCCTGCAACTCCCACACCTCCATAAAATCCAAGAATCCTATGGTACCATTTTTCGTAATATATTACAAGAATTATAATTTGCAACTAAACCTATATTTAACAAATAACAATTTAGGTAGCAATATATCGCCCGGAGCCAGACCATGGAGCCGTATTTTCAAGGTTTCTGGCTCTGGCTCCAGCTCCAGGTAAGCAAAATTCACTGGCTCCACCGACTCCGAAACCCTGCTTGCAACTGAGGATGTCAAAAAGCCTGTCAAGTTTTGCAATGAAAGCCTCTTTGACATGTAGCTTTCCTCTCCCAAGAGATATGTTTTTGGCCTGCTCCCAGCTCTCTTGGATCTTGTTTAAGATTGTGACTCGTGAATTTACAATGGGGGCTACAAAAGAACTGTTTGCTCATTCCCACTTTTCAAGTACTTTAGGGTAAATGTCCTTTGCAAGACTGGCTGCTGGGTAGTTTCTCACATCCTCACCACTTTGTTCTCTTAGCAGTAGCCCATATTTCAGAATGTCTCGCAGAGTTGGGAGTTCAGAGGGCAACAACTCTCTACCAGTTCCAATTAGGTTGCTCATATGTGTGAATGTCCCCAGTCTTGTCCTCCTTTTAGAAGCCATTGTAGGTCAATTCCTACTGGTTAGGATGGTAGCACTGACGGACAAGTAATCTTTAGCACACTGATGAATATGTTTCAACCTGTGAAATAAGCAAAAACAGCAGTGCATTATATATACAGCATATATAATTATTATATAATTCCACAAAAAAGTCAAAAAAGTCACTATTTTTATGTAGCTTCTTACCAAGCAAAACTAAATTATATTAAATTAACAAAAATATCTTTAGAATTCCTAAGTCATGCTGCAACTTTTTAGCACCCCTCATATTTGGAATTTGAAAGTTGAAAAATTCGACATACCCTATTGGGGTACATCATAGCCAATGTCTCGCATAAAGCTGTAGGTCCACTCTAACATATGACCTTAGATGTTGCAGAGGTTAAACAACTCAATCATTACATTCAATCATATTGCCCATGAAAGGACATTCAATTCACCTATTGTGAAATGTAACAAGCAATACTTTGTTTTTTCACCTGGCTAAGCTAATTTTGTGAGTTGAATAAAAAAAATTCCTATCATAAATAAGTATGTCCTAGGCATACTTATAGGCCAATTACATTTTTATTTCAATAGTCCTCGGTTCTTGGTTAGGGTGTGACAGTTGCCCGAACTTTGTCCTACAATGCTGTTCAAAATTTTGGTGTTGCATATTGACATAAAAAATACCCACGTGCAATTTTTTGAAGATTCATGCATATTCGAGTGAGCACCAGCAATTTGAAAAATAGCGATTTTGCTTATACAGCATACGCGCCTATATATGAGATTACACAACCATCATAAGGGATATTAACACAAATCATTTGCCTGTCTTAATTAAAAGCTGTTATCACTAACACAAAAAAGTTAATCATTCTTATTCTCTCATGGTACATTAAGGGGTTTTATCATATATTCACAAGGTATTATTTCTCTAGAGCAAGAAACCATGATTTCTGTTCGGAAACAGATGATCATTTGCGCTGATTAGGAATGCGGAGTCTGTCATTTTCAACTACTTGAAGGACTTCTTGAAAGCACTCCTCATCCCTGGCAACATTGAGAAAGTCATGGCAAAGTTTTACACCACACTCTGCAGCCTCATTGACGACCTGAAGCTTGTCCACAACCCGTTTCATGTTCAGGTAGTCGTCATGATCCGCCCATTCACTGGCTGGACTGTGGAGAAACTGATAGGGCATGCCTAAAATGGTGAAGAACCGGCTTGAGTCAGGCCCAATTAGGTCCACCAGGGCAGTGCCACTTTCTGGGACAGGGGGAAGATATGGCTTTCCATAGCCCCCATGATTGAGCCCCACTCTCTTAGTAACTTCAGTGCCTTCATGGCAAAGAAGGGCCTTCCTCATCTCCTCTTTTGTCCTTTCTTGTACTTGGGATGAGAACAAAGCCAGTGGGGCCAACTCCTCAGTTAGGTACCAAGTGTGTCTACCGAGTGCCACACGTGCTTTGTCAACTATTGTGGCATCATATGGGGCAAATTCAGCCAAGGTTTCGACCAAATTCAAGTCATTCAGTGGCGCACTTGCTGGAACGGGGCAAACAATCCACCATGGGACATAAACCGCGACTGTGAACACAGCAAACCATTCTAACTTGCTGATTTGACTTTTAGTCACAACCTCGGCTTTGGGAAACTACTCTTTGATCTGGCCTGACAAAAGAACAATCTTGAGGGTATAGAGCAGTTTAGCCATCCACCTTGCTTTGAGAAGTGCGCCGGGGTAGACCATTGTGAAGTTCACTGGCTCGGATCCTTTAGTTACAAGCAGCAGACAAAGCTCTACCAGCTCCTTGTAGTCGCCACGTGTAAATGGTTGGGCTAGAGATTCACGGAAGAAGTCAGCCACCTCCTGCTGGCACTCCTCAAACACTCAGCATTCCAGACCCGGAAATGAAAATCTGATAAAATGTGCTATTTTCACATTTATTTATGAAGTTCATAAGCTGAAATAGCAATACTTGCTGGTACGACGGTGCTAGCTCAAACATGCACTGATCTCCAAGAAAATTTACAGGGGTGTTTCCTAGATAAATACACAACACTAAAACTTTGAACAGCATTGTAGGACCATTTTTTGATTTTTGGAGGGCAATGGTCACACCCTATTCTTGGTAGGCCTAGTGATACTTGCTACATATGCAATTTGACACCAGTTATATGTAACTCCCAGTTGATCATTTCATCTCAGCCCTACATCTTTATCATTTATTGAGATAAAAATTTTTGTTTTACTTTGGTGGTCTTATAATATGTTATACGGTATTTATTAACTTTAAAATTTTGTTTTTATTTTGGTAGCTGTGGTTTCTTGACCCCTACTCAGTTGCTGTCTCTGTACAGGGGTCTTGTTCAATCCTGTATGGAGTATCGTATGCTTCTCATTAGAGTTGCACCGATGTATCGGTATCAGTATCGGCTATATCGGCCACTTTTCACAAAGTATCGGTATCGCCCGATACTGTTCTGAAAACCGATACCGATACTTTGAATTACTGTTTTTTGAAGAAATTATCTTATTTTATATAAAATTAAATTTTTTTATTATTCTACAGTAATATCTTATTTAGTTGTTTAATATATATTTTATCAAAATTAGCAATGTTTACATTTACTAACAAAACAAAAAATCAGAAAATGTAACTATAGGCCCCTATACAAGATTACAAATATTCAATACAGTAATACAGTATCATATAAATATACAATTTCGAATTACAGTAATAGTTTTCAGTAAAAATGACTATAGAAACTAGATGTAGTAACTATACTAAAGACAAAAATATGATCATTGCAACATTCTTAGATCCAAGAATTAAAAATAAAATGTTTGAAAGGTCTAATGATGATGGATCAGATTTAGGTACTTCTACAAGTATTGAAATGTTATTAAGTATGATGGTGGATACCTTAGAATCTATTGAAACCAAACGCAAACTATTGGAAACTGGAGACGACAATGATGAAAATTCAGGTGATCCAAACCATGAAAATATGTTGGAAGGTAGCAGCAATATTGATCAAGACGGTATCATTGATAGTTTTGATTTTTCTCAATGTTTTATTAATAAGATTTTCATTTTGTGCAAGTAACCACAAATTGTTATTTTTTCAATATACGGTACTGAATAATAAGGATTTATCAATGTATTATAGATACTATATTGAATTTTGTATTTTCTACACTACAATTGTTGCAGTGGCCCAGTACAGTAGAAAGTTTTTTTGTTTTTTTTAATAATATTTTATAGGACTTTATTAATGTACTACATTTATTTGAATTTTGTAATTTTTATTAATAAAAACTTTGAAAATACAAACTATTACTTTAATTACACTACTTTATTTATTGAAATGAAAAAAAAAACTTTATAATGCTTAACAAACCTCATTAAACTACAGGTATAATTATTGTATTTGAAGAGCTGTATATTAAAAATGTATACATTTTATTGTAGACATAATTTTATAAGTTGTTTGTTTACAATGTTTTTTACTTTTTTAGTACATTCAATTTTAAACATAATTAAATTACAGGCTCTAGCTATATATTATAATATATTTTATTATTATGAAATTAAATGGAACTAAAGTTGGGATTGGGAAAGGCATTTTAAGTTAATTGAGATATATCATTTACTTGAACTTTTATTAATAATCAATTTTAAAACTATTAATTAATTAAAAAGTATCGGTATCGGTACTTTTTTGTAGTATCGGTATCGGTATCAGCCAAAATATTGGTATTGGTGCAACTCTACTTCTCATGTGTGGGATGGCTCACCACATAGCCGTACTTGACTGGGTGGAATCAAAGGCTTTTTGTCTCATCAGTTCCCTGCCTATTACTGATTGTCTTTAATCTCTCTCTCGAGATTTGCTGCAATGTTGCCTCTCTCTCTCTCTCTCTTTGCTGCAATGTTGCCGCTCTCTCTCTCTCTCTCTTTGCTGCAATGTTGCCGCTCTCTCTCTCTCTCTCTTTTGCTGCAATGTTGCCGCTCTCTCTCTCTCTCTCTTTGCTGCAATGTTGCCGCTCTCTCTCTCTTTGCTGCAATGTTGCCGCTCTCTCTCTCTCTCTCTTTGCTGCAATGTTGCCGCTCTCTCTCTCTCTCTCTTTGCTGCAATGTTGCCGCTCTCTCTCTCTCTCTCTCTCTCTCTCTCTCTTTGCTGCAATGTTGCCGCTCTCTCTCTCTCTTTGCTGCAATGTTGCCGCTCTCTCTCTCTCTCTCTCTGCTGCAATGTTGCCGCTCTCTCTCTCTCTCTCTTTGCTGCAATGTTGCCGCTCTCTCTCTCTCTCTCTTTGCTGCAATGTTGCCGCTCTCTCTCTCTCTCTCTTTGCTGCAATGTTGCCGCTCTCTCTCTCTCTTTGCTGCAATGTTGCCACTCTCTCTCTCTCTCTCTCTCTCTCTCTTTGCTGCAATGTTGCCACTCTCTCTCTCTCTTTGCTGCAATGTTGCCACTCTCTCTCTCTCTTTGCTGCAATGTTGCCGCTCTCTCTCTCTCTCTCTTTGCTGCAATGTTGCCGCTCTCTCTCTTTGCTGCAATGTTGCCGCTCTCTCTCTCTTTGCTGCAATGTTGCCGCTCTCTCTCTCTTTGCTGCAATGTTGCCGCTCTCTCTCTCTTTGCTGCAATGTTGCCGCTCTCTCTCTCTTTGCTGCAATGTTGCCGCTCTCTCTCTCTTTGCTGCAATGTTGCCGCTCTCTCTCTCTTTGCTGCAATGTTGCCGCTCTCTCTCTCTTTGCTGCAATGTTGCCGCTCTCTCTCTCTTTGCTGCAATGTTGCCGCTCTCTTCTCTTTGCTGCAATGTTGCCGCTCTCTCTCTCTTTGCTGCAATGTTGCCGCTCTCTCTCTCTTTGCTGCAATGTTGCCTCTCTCTCTCTTTGCTGCAATGTTGCCTCTCTCTCTCTCTTTGCTGCAATGTTGCCGCTCTCTCTCTCTTTGCTGCAATGTTGCCGCTCTCTCTCTCTTTGCTGCAATGTTGCCGCTCTCTCTCTCTTTGCTGCAATGTTGCCGCTCTCTCTCTCTTTGCTGCAATGTTGCCGCTCTCTCTCTCTTTGCTGCAATGTTGCCGCTCTCTCTCTCTTTGCTGCAATGTTGCCGCTCTCTCTCTCTTTGCTGCAATGTTGCCACTCTCTCTCTCTTTGCTGCAATGTTGCCGCTCTCTCTCTCTTTGCTGCAATGTTGCCGCTCTCTCTCTCTTTGCTGCAATGTTGCCGCTCTCTCTCTCTTTGCTGCAATGTTGCCGCTCTCTCTCTCTTTGCTGCAATGTTGCCGCTCTCTCTCTCTTTGCTGCAATGTTGCCGCTCTCTCTCTCTTTGCTGCAATGTTGCCGCTCTCTCTCTCTTTGCTGCAATGTTGCCGCTCTCTCTCTTTGCTGCAATGTTGCCGCTCTCTCTCTCTCTCTTTGCTGCAATGTTGCCGCTCTCTCTCTCTCTCTTTGCTGCAATGTTGCCGCTCTCTCTCTCTCTTTGCTGCAATGTTGCCGCTCTCTCTCTCTCTTTGCTGCAATGTTGCCGCTCTCTCTCTCTCTCTTTGCTGCAATGTTGCCGCTCTCTCTCTCTCTCTCTCTCTTTGCTGCAATGTTGCCTCTCTCTCTCTCTCTTTGCTGCAATGTTGCCTCTCTCTCTATCTCTCTTTGCTGCAATGTTGCCTCTCTCTCTCTCTCTCTTTGCTGCAATGTTGCCACTCTCTCTCTCTCTCTTTGCTGCAATGTTGCCGCTCTCTCTCTTTGCTGCAATGTTGCCACTCTCTCTCTCTCTCTTTGCTGCAATGTTGCCGCTCTCTCTCTCTTTGCTGCAATGTTGCCTAGACCGCGACAGTCGTTGCCGATAGAATAGACAAACTGAGCACGTTTAAGGCTCCTGGGCCAGACCAGTTTCTCCCCAGAGTGTTGCGAGAAGTGTGCGACCAGGTGGCTCCCCACCTGGCTACAGTCTTCAACAAATCGTTGGAGATGGGCCAGGTGCCTGGTGACTGGAGGGAAGCCAACGTGACCCCTATCTTTAAGAAAGGGGATCACGAAAGTCCAGGGAACTATCGTCCCATTAGTCTCACTTCAGTTGTAGGTAAATTATTAGAAGGGATAATAGCTGATAGGATCGTTGACCATTTGGATTCCTACAAGCTGCTTGGGGACTCCCAACATGGGTTTAGACGGCATAGGTCGTGTCTCACCAACTTGCTCGAGTTTTTCCATGTCATGTTGAGTGAGTACGATAAGAGTAGGGCGATTGATATACTTTATCTCGACTTTCAGAAAGCCTTTGATAAGGTACCTCACTGCTAGCTAATGGCGAAAGTGCGCGCACTGGGTATCGGTGGGGAAATAGGTAGGTGGATTGAAAACTGGCTGAGGAATAGGCGGCAAAGGGTGGTAATTAAAGGGGCTAGTTCGGGTTGGGCCTCAGTCACTAGTGGGGTTCCTCAAGGTTCTGTTTTGGGGCCACTGTTGTTTATCATTTGCATAAATGATATCGACGGTGGCATCGTCAGTCGGATCGCCAAATTCGCTGATGACACCAAGCTTGGGGCCAATGTGGGGATGCCCGAAGCGATTGAGGAACTGCGTGCGGACCTAGGTAGGATAGGAGAGTGGTCCGAAAAATGGCAAATGCCGTTTAACTTGGGTAAATGCAAAGTGATGCACATTCGCTACACCAATCCCAAGTCGGACTACTCAATGTTGGGTAGTAATATCGAGGTGACTGATTTAGAAAAGGACTTGGGTGTGCTAATTAGCAGCGACCTTAAGTTTACGAAACAGTGCATAGAGGTGGAAAAGAAAGCCCAGAAACTATTGGGTTATATCAGGAGGCAATTTCAGTTTCGGAACAAGGAGATTGTGCTCTCACTGTACAATTCCCTTGTTCTGCCGCCACACCTGGAGTATGCTGTGCAGTTCTGGTCGCCCACCCTCAGGAAAGATATTGAGAGGCTGGAGCGAGTGCAGGCGAGGGCCACAAAGTTAATCCCTTCCGTTAGGCATATGGGCTACAATCAACGGTTACGCGCCCTGAACTTGTTTTTGCTTGAAACTCGAAGGCTGCGCGGTCAACTGATCGAGGTTTTCAAGCGCTTACGTGGGTTCAACGATGTCGATTTTATAAGTATGTTTAGTTTAAATGATAACCCAACTCGTAACAATGGTTGGAAGTTGGATTTGAAAAGGTTTAGGACTATTGTGTGTGGGAATTACTTTACGTATAAGATCTGTGACACATGGAACAGGTTACCTTCGGAAGTTGTGAACAGTTCCTCTGTGGATCAGTTCAAGAAAAGGTTAGACCAAATCTTGCACACTATGAGTGTGTACAAAATTTCCCCTGGCACCCGTTGCCATTGGTACCTCCTCAGTATGGGCCGCAAGGCCTTTTGAGGTACTTCTTTTCCTTGTAACTCCTTGTAACTCTCTTTGCTGCAATGTTGCCTCTCTCTCTCTCTCTCTTTGCTGCAATGTTGCCTCTCT
This sequence comes from Bathynomus jamesi, assembly GCA_023014485.1. NCBI lineage: Eukaryota > Metazoa > Arthropoda > Malacostraca > Isopoda > Cirolanidae > Bathynomus > Bathynomus jamesi. The sequence goes on from JAJOZX010000059.1 coordinate 713,172, forward strand.
CTCTCTCTCTCTTTGCTGCAATGTTGCCTCTCTCTCTCTCTCTTTGCTGCAATGTTGCCTCTCTCTCTCTCTCTCTTTGCTGCAATGTTGCCTCTCTCTCTCTCTCTCTTTGCTGCAATGTTGCCTCTCTCTCTCTCTCTCTTTGCTGCAATGTTGCCTCTCTCTCTTTGCTGCAATGTTGCCTCTCTCTCTTTGCTGCAATGTTGCCTCTCTCTCTCTCTCTCTCTTGCTGCAATGTTGCCTCTCTCTCTCTCTCTCTCTTTGCTGCAATGTTGCCTCTCTCTCTCTCTCTCTTTGCTGCAATGTTGCCTCTCTCTCTCTCTCTCTTTGCTGCAATGTTGCCTCTCTCTCTCTCTCTTTGCTGCAATGTTGCCTCTCTCTCTCTCTCTTGCTGCAATGTTGCCTCTCTCTCTCTCTCTTTGCTGCAATGTTGCCTCTCTCTCTCTCTCTTTGCTGCAATGTTGCCTCTCTCTCTCTCTTTGCTGCAATGTTGCCTCTCTCTCTCTCTCTTTGCTGCAATGTTGCCTCTCTCTCTCTCTTTGCTGCAATGTTGCCTCTCTCTCTCTCTCTCTCTTTGCTGCAATGTTGCCTCTCTCTCTCTTTACTATCGCTGTTATAATGGACATTCCTTTTCTGAACTCTCTAACTGCATGCCTCCTCCTTTAAGGAGAGCACGCAGTACCAGACTTCCTGCACTTTCTTATTCCTTTTCTGTTAACTATCTAATGCAAGCGTAAATCAGTATTTTCAGTCTTTCATCTACTCAATCAGTCAACTGTAGAACAACCTTCCTCAATCCATCTTTCCTCCTGTCTATGACTTCCCATCTTTCAAACGCAGAGTGTCTAGGTATCTTGAAAACCCCAGACCTTGATTTTGGCTTTCTTCTTCTTCTATCGGAGGGACACTTTTGCGGGCATTTGCCCTTGGCCCCTCCTTCCTGCATAAAAAAAAATACCGGTATTTATATTATTGATGTGACATTGTGCTGGTGGTGGCCCCTATAGTATGGTTAATTGGCTGAGGTCTGAGATGGAGTGGTGCTTTAGGTCTGAGGTGGATGGATTGAATTAGGTTCTATTCCTGCATTTTTTAGATTTTGCACCCCTACCCTACTTTCCTGGCTAAGGTACCTTTTTCCTGCAATGCTGCAATTGTGCATGTAATTGCATTGCACTCATTCAATGCTGACATACTACTACTAATTACCTAAATTTCAGAATGGGCTCTATACTCATGGTGGGTAACAATTTATTTGATTTAATTAATAATAATGCTTTTGTCCATTATAGGAGCATATAATCCTTTGAAAATAACTTATTACATTAATACTGGTTAAAATGGAGCATAATGGGTATCACAGCCTCATTACGCCTATGCCTAATAAATCCTTGGTGAAATAGGATAAATTAATAAACTGTAGGACTGAGTAGGACTACAGGACCCCCATAACCTTTGTTCTAGCTTAACTTAGGCTACACATTAAGGTTGCTCCTCCAAAGCTTAGCCATTCTAGGCTAGGATTCCAAACTCCTTATGAAAAAATAATGCTAAAATTTAAAATCTACAACAGTTATTAATGAATGTTTCTATTGAATGGTTCACCAACAGTGACCTTGACATTCAATAATTACCAAGTTTAGTATGTATATATTATTATGGAGGAGTCTGGGGAGGCAAAGCCCCCCAGTTAGCACATGCAATCAGAGAACATACGCATCAAGGTTAGGTTAGGTTATATTATATATATATATATATTATATATATATATATATATATATATATATATATATATATAAAACTTCGAAAATAATAAGAAAAGAAGTAGAAGCGTAGAAAATATCATATGTAAATACTACGCGAAAGGAAACTGCAGATATCAGGATGGGCAATGCATATATGCACACCCCACATTATGCAATACGCATTACACAAGTGGATACAGTACTGCAAATTTGATAAGAAAAGCAAGTTCACCATCTTACAGTCTGCAACACTTATGCAAGATATGGGAGTTGCAAATACGGAAAAAAATACCAGTACCACTACCCTCAAAGGAACACAATGACTGAACAGAAAAAATGAATATCAAAGAAGTGCCAATTTTTTAGACACAGCCAACACATTTCAGCTGCTAAATACTACCCAGCAATTACAAAACCAGCTGACAAATATAGGAATCCGAGAGCCAGACAGAAGGCACAAACAAAGGCACTTCATGCATTATCAGGACAACAGGTACCAAGAAAGATAGAGAGGTAAATTGTCAGAGGACCACAAGGCAACGAAACTGGCACCCCCATTGGAAAACAAATCAGAACCACCTGTATGCAAAAATGAGAGAGAAAAAATAAAAATAATCCTAGCCAACATTCAGGGCCTTAAATCAAACCATTCCATGAACAAAGTTTTATACCTGAAAGGACTCGTGCAAAAAGCTGGAGCAGACTTTGCATGCCTCACGAAAACTCATCTAAAGGACTGCCACGCAAACTGAAAATTGTGAGTTCTGTACTGACAAAAAAGAAATACAAATTGACAACTATAACATCCTCCAAGCTGACAGAACAGTGAGACGTAAAGGAGGATGTGCTATTTACATACGCAAAAGGCACACAGCAGAAATGGCTATAAGTACCTCAAACAGCTACGTAGAATGTGTAGCAGCAAAAATTGAAAAATTAAATATGGTACTAATTGTAATGTACAGACCCCCAAACACACCAACCTCAAAATTTTCAGATTCCATTACAGAGGTAAGAAACTTGGTAAAAGATCTACACTCTCCAACCCCAAATATTTTTCTCTGTGGGGATTTTAATTTCCCATTCATGAAATATAAAAGGATAGGAAAAAATATATGTATACACCAGGACAAGAAGAACCACAAGGGGAAAGTATAATGGATTTCAACTTTACGACGGATGATATTACACAAACCATAGGGAAACTAAAAATACACTCAGCAGCAGGATCAGATAAATGGAATGCCACACTGATCAAAAACTGCAAGAATGCAATCGCTGAACCCCTATACTAGATATGGAGACAATCACTAGACACAGGAGAAATACCGGGTATCCTGAAGACCGCAAACATAGTCCCAATATATAAAGATCAATCTGAGGTCAAAAACTATAGGCCAGTGTCACTTACATCTCATCTCACTAAAATATTTGAAAGAATAGTTAGACAGAAAATCTATGACATTTTGGAAACTTGGAAAAAATTCAATGATAACCAACACAGGTTTCAGTCAGGCAAATCATGCCTATTACAACTAATGGAACACTAAAACAACATTAGTGATGCACTGGAAAGTAATGAAAACTATTATGTACTATACACAGACTTTGCTAAAGCATTCGACAAGTGTGACCATGGAATCATAATACATAAACTGAAATATATGGGAATAACAGGAAAAGTAGGGAAATGGATATATAATTTCCTTAGTGAGCGGCAGCAAGTCGTTACAGTACAAGGAGTATCTTCATCAGAATCAGAGGTCCTCAGCTCAGTACCACAAGGAAGAGCAGCATTAGCTCCACTACTCTTCATAATCATGCTAACTGACATAGATGAGGACGTTACCAGATACAGCACAGTAACATTCTTTGCGGATGACACAAAGATCAGTAGAAAAATAAGAAACCCAGAAGATATAGGATCTCTACAAACCGACTAACAGAATCTACAAGTGGATGGAAGACAACAATATGAAGTTTAACACTTAGAAATTTCAGCTATTACAGCACAGAAAAAGAGAAGACCTAAAATCCATGGAATATTATACCCCAAATGGACAGGAAATTCAGAGAAATTCCAGAGCAAAAGATTTAGGGGCTATAATGACGGATGATGCGAAATTTGAAACACAAAATAAGATAGCAGTAAACAGTGCAAAGAGAATAATGGGATAGATATTGAGAACATTCCCATATAAAAAAAGAAGACACTAGACAGCTGGAAGGGATCCAGAGAAGCTTCACAGCCAAGACCAATGGGTGCAAAGAACTAAATTACTGGGAAAGGTTACGCGAACTAGATCTATATTCACTGGAAAGAAGAAGAGAGATATACACCATTATTTACACTTGGAAAATAATGGAGAAACTAGTCGCTAATCTTACTCTAAACCCTATAACTCCCCAAACAACGGTGGAAGGTAGAAACGGTAGACTGTGTCGTATTCCCAAATTAAAGACAAGACAGGGAACATCCTTAACCCTAGAAGAAAATAGTTTTGTAGTGAGAGGACCAAAACTGTTTAATCAGTTGCCCAAAGACCTAAGAAACACGAAGGGAGTTGCAGTGGACATCTTCAAAAGAAGACTAGACACCTGGCTCAGAACAATTCCCGATAAGCCAGGCATACCTGGCTATGTGAGGTGGAGAGTGCAAGAATCAAACTCACTACTTCACCAGGCCAACTCGAGAGGAGGGGCAACAAGCTTGACCTTCACGAAATGAGGAATCATTGCTCGAAACCTTTGTAAGGTTGTAAGGTATGGTTATATATATTCATATCCTGTTTGGTTTTTGTTAATATCCAAAATACATTTTTCTAATGTATTTTGGTGTGTTTGGTTCATATATGACCTTCATTTCTAGAGAAAATGAACCAAAATATATAGGAAAATTTTAATGTTTCATAACTTTGTTTCAGTTCATTTGCGCAAGATATGAAGGTCATATTTGGGTAGTTACCATATGTCGCAAATGACATGGGCTGAAGTTGAAATAAAAATATTATTTTTCTAATGTATTTTGGTGTGCTCTGTTCAAATATAACCTTCATTTCTTGTGCAAATTAACAGAAATGTGTGTTTGGGCCACACAATGACAACCGTATTTCTGTTAATTTGCACAAGAAATGAAGGTTATATTTGAACAAAGCATACCAAAATACACTTGAAAAATATTTTTGACTACATTTTATACAATAAAGCATAACCTAACATGTTCATGTTACGAGATCTCGTAACTGACACATTACTACAGGAAACGTGCAAAACACCAAAATTAACTAGAAAAGTTTGCTCTTGTCATTTTCATTTAAACTAATGAAAATATCATGACTTAACCAATCATCAAGTGCGTACAGTTGACCTAACTGGTCATTCAATTAACCTAACTGGGCATTCAATTAATCATTTAATTAATCATCTAGGGCACATGACAAATCAAGTTCTCAAATTCAAAATCGCACAAATGGCACATCACAATTGTATCACAGCACCACCAAACTGAATCCAGTTAGAAAAAAAAATAGCCAGAACAAATCCAACAACTTAGTTAAGTTGCAGAGTAGCAAAAAAATAGCCCAAGCAAGAAAAATATTTCATGAAAAAAATACATTATAGCCAAAACAAGAAATATATTTTATTAAAAAAAGTACATTTAAACAAATTTGCACAACATAAGATGGTAATTATTCGTTTTTTGACCCAGTCTCTTTTTATAATGAGGGCAAACGTTTCTGGTCAATTTGGAGGTGCTCTGCACGAATCTGCCATCCATTTCCTGTGCAAATGCGTAGTTTTCGAGATATCGTCATCTCAAAAACTACGCATTTGCACAGGAAATGGATGGGAGATTCGTGCAAAACACCTCAAAATCGACCAGAAAAGTTTGCATTCGTGCTAAACACAACCTAACCTAACCTAACCTAACCTAACCTAACCACCTAGCCTAACCACCTAGCCTAACCACCTAGCCTAACTTAGCCTAACCACCTAGCCTAACTTAGCCTAACCACCTAACCTAACTTAGCCTAACCACCTAACCTAACTTAGCCTAACCACCTAACCTAACTTAGCCTAACCACCTAACCTAACTTAGCCTAACCACCTAACCTAACCAGTCACCTTATTTTGGAGAATATAGTTTTGCAATTGCAGTAAGGAAGTGATGCAGAACTGTAGAATCGTCAGGATGTTCTGCCGGTAATGAGGACGTCTATTTCCAGCACGTAAAACCCACGATTTCGCACCTAAATACCTTCGAGTCTTGTCTTAAAATACAGGCAGTATTACATTTAGGGCAAATCACGGATGTCGGAATTATGCCATGATTGGAAAAAACTAACTTTTATTTTCATCGAGGCCAACAAGGCAGATTAGGTCCTCGAAATCAACTTCACAAGATTCACACATCATACCAGTAGAACGAAAACCACCATACTGACCAGAAACAGAAAAAAGTAGCCAAAGCAAGAAAAAGTAGCAAAAAAAAGCCAAGTAGCCAAAAAAAGCCAAGAAAAATCTCCAAAAAAGGTAGCCCAAATAAACAAACCAACCGAAATTTATATACATACATATTAGAAAGTAGAAAGTATATTTTTTAAAAAAGTACATTTTATACAAATTTGCACAAGATAATATATATATTTTCTTATTCAGCGTTGATTGGTTATTCAATATATATTGCTGTTATAGCTGGGTGTGACTGGGTCAAAAAACGAAACCCATAAGATATATATTTTCTTAGTCAGTTTTGAATGGCAATTCAATATATTATACTGTTTTAACAGTAAATATAGATATTACGGCCTCCACCCAATTTTGATGCCAAAATATATTTTCCTAGTAGTGTATGTATGTGCTTTGTTCAAATCTGGCCTTCATTTTATGTAGAAATGAACCAATCAAAAGTTATGAGACTTCAAAGTTTTAACATATTTTGGTTCATTTCCCCATAAAATGAAGGCCAGATTTTAACATTGCACATCAAATACTACTAGAAAAATGCATTCCAGTATCCAAATTGCTAGAGAACCTACCTAACCTAACTTAACCTACCTAACCTAATCACTATTGTTAATTTCCATAACATCTTCAAAATACATCTCACATCCTTCACACGCCATATTAGAAAATCAACTAATGAAGAAAACGGAAAATAGTATACCTCATTTTTTGTTTTTTTCCACCCAAATAGATATACTTATGATGTCATTCAAAAAATGGAGTTACGAAAATAATTTCTTTAAAAGCCTATAACATTATAAATACGTAATTGCACAAATAATAACATATACCATTAGACTCCTAAAATTATGCTGAAACGTTTGATAATAGCCAGTATTGTCAACTTGGTGGAGGCCATAATATCCATATTTACCATTTTAACCGTGCGTGAGCGGGTGAAAAGACGAATATTAACAAAAAAAAAAAATAGCCAGAACAGAAACCAATAAACTAATTAAGTCACAGAGTAACATGATGTCATACCACCCCCGACTACAAATACACTAAATATATATATATTTATATTATTATTTTCTACAATAGTTTGCACAAAAAATGAGTGACAAATTTGAATAAAGTGACTAAAAGTACCTCATAAAAAGTTATTTTGATTTACAGGTCCAGCCCATGTCATTTAAAACATATTAACCCATATTTGAACAGAACACACCAAAATATTAGAAAAATATATTTTAGATATTCATTTCAGTGTTGGGGAAACATTCAATAATTATTTCTACAACTTCTAAATTCAAACAGGCCTAGCATAACTTACTTGGGTAGTTATGGATCCAAATTAATTTATTTTGAATGGTTTGATGCAACTTATGATGAAAGGTCGTTGCAATGCAATCAATACTGAATTGGCTTAATCTTAGCATGCAAACCTAACCTTGCTTTCATTAACTTAACCTAACTCAAATTTGAATTGGTGTTAAAACTCCAGAATCCACAGGCTGGGTTCATTACTAACCTAATCTAACCAACATAAGTTAACTTAATGTGCAACTAAGCTATTATGAACTGTCTCCGAAATGCTTCTGGATTCCAGAATTTAGTAAAATTGGACAAGTTTAAATAGCCGAGCCGACGTTGGATGGAATCTTCTTGGCCTAGATCACTAGGTGGAACCCAATACGAGAAGTTTGACAGAAGCGATAATATTGCATTAAATTTGAAAAACATGAAGCGGCTTAGGCCTATTAAGGTTACCCAAGTCAAACAAATGATTTACGTTGCATTGGTCATGTTATGATCAAATATGGCAAAATATCAGTTTCATGTGAGCTATCCTTGGCTTTAGGTATTTACAAAGCTTCTAAAGTAGCCTACATGACTTGGCTAAAATATACATTTACAAACGCCTTCATTTATACAAACAAACAAACATCTTTATTGCCGATCATTCACAATCCATAGCCACTTAACCTAACAGGCTAACATACAAGTACAATCTTATGTATACAGTGACTTAAAATACAAAAATAAGGCCAACAGAGCCACTTAACCTAGCATACTGGCATACTGTTTGATTAATTATCTGAATTTTATGTATATTGTTATTACACGAGACATCTTATAACATTTATAAGGGTTACTATGCATATATAACCTTTGCTACATTACATTATAGGAGTGTTCAGTGTTCACTGTTAACTTAAAACTAGCTAAGGAGCCAGAGCTTACTATTTAGTATTTACTATTTACCACATTATATGCAAGTTATTAAAAAAATCTATTTAATTAGTCTACACTTAGAAAACATGATGAAACCACTTTGGCCGTTCAAGTATGACGTAACACAAAATAAGGTTTTTTACAGACCATCCCCGTTCTTTATATGTAACGTTTTGGAGACACCCCCACCACACCACGAACATTACATAATGTAATGCAATAAATTTTTATCCCTTCATATAATTAATTTTAATATTAAAGTGACTTAATTAAGGATAAGCATTTAAATAAATTATACCGAAATTTCTTATTCAGAAGGAGGAATTTGTTTCCTTCCATGGTCCCCTAATCCAGTTTTAAATCATGAATTAACAGGAAAACCTTTTCTTGGATCTGGTTCAGAAGTGATGAACTCTTGTTCTTCTGAAACATCTTCCCTCTCTACGCATTCGACAGTTTCTTCTTCGAGATTATCCTTTAATACGGTGGTATTTAATCTTTTTCGCACTATTACCCCTCGAGCTAGCCAACAAAATGTATTCCCCCCCCTCCTATGAAAAACTATATAGGGCTATGGGTTGATTGCCTGATACCCTCATCCGTTGGAAATTTCCAGCAGACTTCAGTGGAGAGTTAACGACAAAAGCCCTATGTTTTTTCGTTAGAGAGTTATGTACAGTATATGTAGGTCTTCAAAGGACCTCTTTTTATTTGCCTTCGGTACTTGCGCTGCCTAATGGTAAAGAAAGGAATTGCCTTACCTTATTATTTCGTTGGGCCTCGCTTCTGTTTTGATGTAGGGCCGTGGTACGATGGAGTTACACAATGAGTTGACTCGATGTAACTAATATAGGCAGTCACTATTTAAACACCTGAAGGAACAGGCCTATCCTTCTTATAGTTATTAAGTTTTATATCAAGAGGATTTCACTCAGAACTTATAAGAAGACAAAGCACATCTTCCTTGCTTAAAGCATTGCTGTAACATAAGCAGCTCCGAGTGAGCTGCTATAATATAATCTTCGTATTTTTATTATCTGCTGATTTAACAAAGGTCGTTGACTCGTTTCTCGATGTAATTTTCATGAGTTGGCAGTGGAAAAGTTTGAACGCGAGATCATAAATTTGGTTTTCTTCTTGTCATGCAGGCCCGATGCCTACATATGGGTTCTATGTACATATGGCAATCATTTCATTCCCAATAGGCTATGTCGCCAATCCCGAGGCAATTTTGTATAGATATTTAATTCAATTAATTAATAATTTATATTTAATTAAGAAGTAAAGGTACTACATACGATACTATGTTGTAAGCGTGTATAGTTTTTCCATACCTCCCTTTTAAATGGCAAATATGAGAAAATGAAAATTAGGAAAGAATAACAAAATTTTAGTGGAATCATAACTCAGCTTTTTTTTTTTTCGGACAATGGCGAAAGCTCGTTACCCCGAAAAAGGCCGAATTACCCCCATGTTAAATACCAATACTTTAAGATAACGGTGACGGTCATTATTCTCTTTATCTCGTGGTTGCAGGGGCGGATTTATGGGGACGAGGGGGGTGATCGCCCCATCCAAACCATGAGATCTCTAAACCTTAAAGGTAAAGAAAGTGACAGAAAGGAGATCGGAAACGACAACATAAAATTAGAGTGAAGCATCGTATAAAAATAATCGCTGTTGCTTTCCTTTGGACAATTTTAGTAAGTGAATATACCGGGTCATCAAATAAAGACGCTTTAATTTGAATTGCTTATATTTATTAAAATATTTCAATTATAACACTGGTTCTGCTGTCACAACAACAATGAAGCATGGGAGACTTGTAATTTAGTTGTTGTAATAGTTGTAATGTTGCAATAAGTTATTTATATTTAGGGTACAGTTGATTAACAAAAAGGTAAACATAAAAATTTTATTAAGAGATTTCAGAAGATAGGAAATCATAGACTATTGGTACTGTGAGCGTAGCATGTCTCTTGTAATTTGTAACTCTTGTATATATTTAGGGCATAGCTGCTTAACAAAATGTGTACATGAATACACAGAGTTTTAATTTCATACTGATATCGTGTAAGACTGTAAGTAGGGATGCCTGCACTGAGGTATGCTGGTATACTGGGCAAAAGAGTGCATATAGGGGCACAGTGATGTTCAAAAGTGAACCGTTTAATATATATTTTTCTTTAATTGCCCCTAATGATGATGCTTAACAAAATAGTAATGTAAATGTTGTTGCGCTAAGTTTATACCTCACTGAAGCTTACTGTTATCTTCAGGAATTTACTTTTTTTACCAAAAACAGATACCTTCCTGCATTCTTTATAGACAGAATGAATATGTAATAATCGTTGACAATTCTGTCACACCAGTTGCCTGCCAATGTATTATACTCTCAGGTTCTGGAAGGTGACCGGACCCCCCCAAAATTGTGCTCCTGCGTGATTGCTACTTGCACTGGCGTAAGTGGAGCCGTCTTCATTGTTTGTATGTGGTCTTTGGATTTCATTTGGCAGACTTTTTCATGCTCCTTCCTCGACTTCTGACTGGCAAGGTAAAGATGGCACTCTTTTACCCATTATACTAGAAAATGACGCACAGTATACAGTAGATTATAAGGAATCTGGAAAATTGTATATTTTCTAAGTTTTACGTGCAAAATTTATTTCACTATAAGTAAATGTTATTACATAGAAGCTGAAAATGGATCTTTCATGAGAGGAAATTTATTACTATTAATTATTAATAAACAAATTGAAAATATATAAATTTTCTAAAGCAAAACTAAATAAATATCTAATTAATAAAGTTCACTTCTATGCTAAAACTTATCTCCAGAATCACATAAATTTTATGTTTCCACCATATTAGAGTATGTTTCGACGCACGTGCTTCAGGAAGAAGTCCACCACTTCGCAGCACTGTGCCAACAAAACGTGAGCAAAATTAACAGTGGTCAATCTTTTTGCGTAATGTTGCTGCCTTGAGCTCCGGTACTTGTCACAAGGGTATAGGTGGCGGCAAGAAGTGATCTTTTAAAAAAAAATTGACTTCAAACCCGCTGGTCAGAACTCTGCATGGAAACTGCCAGAGGGAAATAGTAAGGGAAGCATCCTGTGTTGTCACTTAGTGCAGCCTTTACAAATCAAATTCATTGTTGAAAAAAGTGGTTAGAAATAACCGCATATATTTCCAAAGAAAATATAAACAAAATAAATAAAAATAAAAACCCTCGTTTCTAACCAACTAGTGAAGTTGGGTTTCCCTAATTAACCAAAAGAAGGAAAAAAAAAAGTTTCTGGGACAAAGAAAAACGGAGCTTTGCCCAGTCTTGAAAATTTTTGACCGCATGAAGCGGGCCCCTTTTTTCTCAAAAAAATTAAAATGCTCGTGGTTACCCAAACCGGGAAACTGAGTCAACCTTCAAATCTAACAACCTTAAATTAAATCGTATCCTTAATTAATAACCACTGCAATTAATCAAAACCCATGTTTAACTAAATAGAGGCCTATCAGAACTAGGTGCAAGTAAGTTAAAGAAAATAACTAAGGTAAGAGAAAAACTAGGTACCTAGACGAAACTCGAACCGGGCTACAACGGCCCTAACTCAATAATTAAATGGCTGTTATAGCCCCTATTAAAACCTAAAGGCAATATAGCCCTAACTTAACTTAAATAAAACCACCTAAACCTTAAACCTTTAAAACCAAAAACTTAAGGGCAATCCAGCCCTAGCCTAACTTAACCTGCAAAACCTAGGTCTGGGAAATAGCCCCTACAAATAAATAACCTAGCAGTGTGTTAAACAATAACCTAAAACAACAACGAAATTTAAAAACCTGGAAACTAAATGAAACTTATGAATCAGTTAGAAACTGAAAGGGTAACGTTCAACTGGCAACTTCATATTTGGTAAGTCTAAATTAATTTTGATGAATTTAGCTTCACCATAGTTAGTAATCTGGCTGCTGACCAAATTTAACTTAAAAACCACTGCAACCTACAGTGAAAAAGTCTGTAGCTGTGTTGACAGTGTCTAAATAGGCCATTATTATTTCTATAATTACCGAGTCTATTTAAAGTAAACTTAACCTTAATACTACACCTAAATAAATATAATATCTCAAGCTAAATAATAAATTTTTCAAAATGGCGCCCCCGGGTGGGCAGTCGAGAAGTTAGTTACCCTTTTTTTGTTTTAATTCTGATACAATAGTTTTAAATCCAGTGAATTAAATTTTTTACACAACCTAAACAAACCTAGCCTAACCTGGCTAAACCTAAAAAGCAAACCTAGCCTAACCTGGCTGAACCTAAAACAACCTAAACAAACCTAGCCTAATCTGGCTAAACCTAAAAAAACAAACCTAGCCTAACCTGGCTGAACCTAAAAAACAAACCTAGCCTAACCTGGCTGAACCTAAAAAAACAAACCTAGCCTAACCTGGCTGAACCTAAAAAAAACAAACAGCCTAACCTGGCTGAACCTAAAAAACAAACCTAACCTACCCTACCAAACGTACCTAACCTACCCTACTTAACCTAAAATACCTAACCTACCTACCCATAATAAACCTAAAAATGGCTAATCAAACTGAAGCCACTCGTGGAAAAAGTATGGAGACCTGGTTGGGAAGTGATGTGGAAGCACTTGAAACTAGTAAACTGGTAAAAAGGAGGGGAGCAATCAGAACCTCAGCTACTAAACTTTTAGCTACAATCAAAGAGAGATGGGATGATTGGACTGAGGAACAAAAAAATTCACATGCTCGGCTTTTGTCCTCACAACTGGACAAGTTACAAAATTTAGACGAGGAAATCCTTAGAATGTACGTTTGTTCCGAAGGCTTCTCAGAGGATAAACAAGAAGAACTAGATGAAAAAAATAGTTATTACCACTTTGAAATAGATCAAATGATACAAGCATTAACAACTAAAAAAGAAAATAATGCCGAAGCCAAACCTAAACTAAGAATAAGTACTAAAATTCCTGAGCTTCAAATATTACCATTTGATGGAAATCCCTCTAAATTTCAAAACTTTAAGACCTCATTCAGAAACATTTATGATAACATAGGTCTTTCCGAAGAAGAGAAATTTGCCTACCTAAAACAACATTTGAGTGGAAACCCTGCCATTCAAATCAACTGCATGCAAGAAAGTAAAACCTCTTATGAAGAAGCATGGCAGCAGTTGGAGGGCTGTTATGCAACACCAGGCCAAATTAAATTCTCCATAATAAAATCCCTTTTAACTAAATCCATAATAACCAAAAATTTTAAATCACTTCATGACTTTCAAGCAGATATGCACTCTACCATAAATTTAATGCAAACTCAAAAATTAGAATTAGAAGATATACTCTTGTATGTATATTATAATAAACTAACTCAAGAAACTCAGGAATTTTTAAGAACTTGTGGGTTTAAACTCTATGACCCCTTTAATAATTTTAAAGAAGCAATTGCTGAAGCTACCAAAACCTTAGCTAATGTTAATTTTGATCTGGAACAAAGTGAGTTGATTACCTTGATACCTAAACAAAAAAGAAACTTCTCTCCAGCACCAGCCAGAAAACCATGGTATTCTGGCCAAACTACAGCTGCTCTGGCGGTTTCTACCCAAAAACAATCCTCAAGAAGAGCTCAATATACTGACCAGAGAGAACCTTACTGCAAATTGTGTAAGAAAAACTCTCACAAAATCTCAAAATGTGATTCTTTCCCTGAAAGTTGGGATAAACTGAAAAAACTTGCTAAATTAAATTATTGTACTAAATGTACCTCATCTAAACACCAAGCCAAAGAATGCCCCATTTCTTTACAACCCTGTTCATTTTGTAGGTTTTCTAACCATTTATCCTTCCTTTGTACCAAACAAAAAGGAAAACCAGAGGGAGATAAGAAAACCAAAACCAGTACGGAAGTAGCTACCCAAAAAGAAAACTCCAAACAAGGGAAACAAGTTACTAACTTATTAAGTTTAAAAAACACTGATCAAGAAGTAGCATTAATCCCTTCCATGCAAATGAGAATAAGAAACTCAGAAAAATCAATTAAATGCAGAGCACTTTTGGATAATTGTAGTCAAGCCAGCTACATTACCAAGGAACTCGTGAAAAAATTAAATCTTCCAACTAAACACTACGAGGAATCCATAACCATAACAGGATTTATAGCCGACAAGAAACAACCAAATTATGAAGTAGCTATAATTAAATTGGAGGATTCTAGAAACCCTGGAAACTACCAAGAAATAGAAGCTATCATAATTGATGATATTAATATTAAATATGAAGTTCCAGGATTACTGAAACTTCAAACTTATTTAAAATCATTAAATTATCAGCTTGCAGATCACTTTGAAGCTGATGAAGTGGCTGACTTCATGTTAATTTTTGGGGCTGCAACCCACAAACTTTTTGCCCTCAGCAGTCATCAGATTCATACGGCCTCTTGTTATAAATCTCCCTATGGAATACTTTTATTGGGTTTCCCTTCAGATTACTACCCTGAAAAAGAAAAGAACCAATAAGAGATCAGATCAGCTTCTGTATTACCAACCCGCTACCTACTAGTACAACTTCTAATGAAGATCTAAAAAAAATTGAACACCAGATTGCACAATTTAGCAAACTAGAAAACTTGGGTATTTCTGGGGATGAACCACTTTCAAACAAAGAAAAAGATCTGATTGCAAACTTTGAAAAGGAAGTTAAAAAGAAGATGAAAGATTGTCTGTTAAGGTACCATGGAATGACCAAAAAGATAAAATTTCACCAAACTTTAACTATGCTATTAGCAGGTTAAAGTCCACTTGCAAAAAATTAAAAAAAGATAACTTAATGCAACCTTATTCAGACATCCTTGAACAACAATTCCAGGAAGGAATAATAGAAGAAGTACCTCTAACAGAACACTTAAGACAAGCAGGAAATTTTTTACCTCACTTTCCCGTAGTTCGCCCTGGGGTACAAACAACTAAAGTTAGGATTGTAGTAGATCCCTCGGGTAAAAGCAAACCAGAAGAAATAACCGTAAATGATGCTACTGAGGACTGCCCTTCACTCCTACCTCACTTAGCAAAATTGTGCATTAAATTAAGGCATGGTAAATATTTGATGATTGGGGACATTCAAAAAGCATATTTACAACTTAAATATCAAACAGAATTTGACTGCAATGCCCACAAAATTCTGTGGGTAAAGAATACCCAATTGGCTCCAAATGACAACAACCTGAGCTGCTATAAATATAAAGAGTTACCTTTGGCAACAAAAGCAGTCCATTTTTACTACAACAATCTCTACAACACATATTTAATGAACAACAAAACCAAGTGGCAGACTACCTAGCTAACCGCTTTTACATGGACAATGCTTTAATTAATGCCAACAATCTCTCAGAACTCAAAGACCTTTACAATTATAGTGTAAACACTTTAATTGAATATAATTTGAAGCTATATGAATGGGCCTCTAATCACTCAGAACTTCAAGGACTATTTGAAAAACATGACATAGCCTCCTCCGAAGATAAAGAAAATGTAAAACTATTAGGATATGGTTGGAACACAAGTGCTGATACACTCCATCTAAAAACGGTAAACTTGAACTCAGAAGCCAAAACTAAAAGAGAAATACTAAGTTCTGTGCAATCATTGTTTGATCCAATTGGATTTGTTGCACCCTTAGTGTTTAAATTAAAACTCTTCATGCAGAAAGTAACAGCTACCAAAAAAAATTGGGATGAATATCTAGAACTGGAAATGCTGCGTGAATGGAAAAAACTTTGTAAAGAAATAAACAAAGTGGAATTTCTGAATTTTCCTAGACAAGCTTTTGAAAATCCCAAACCTCTCATGGAAAATCTTCAACTCCACATCTTTTGTGATGCCAGCCAAGAAGGTTATGCAGTAAGTTGCTATCTAGTTGGAAATGGAAAATCCGAACTAATTTACGCTAAATCAAGAGTCAATCCCAAATCAAAAAATTGGACCATTTGTAACTTGGAATTAATGGCAATCTGCCTAGGAACCAAAGTCCTAGAATACCTTAAAGAAACCTACCTAGAAGAAAACTCAGAAAACCAAAAGTTCTTCAAAACAATAATTTGGACAGACTCACAAGTGGCTTTAAATTGGACTGCTCAAAAATCTCTAAAAATGAAATCAATCTTTGTAAAAAACAGAGTGAAAGACATTCAGGAAGCAACAAGAAACTTAAACCATCACCTGGAATTCAGACATGTAGCAGGAGAAGACAACCCAGCAGACCTACTCACCAGACCAATATCTTTCAAGAAATTTCAAAAACTTCTTCACTTTTACCAACATGGTCCCACATTTTTGAGAAATGAGATGAATGGCCCACCAACTTAATTTTTAACCCCCACCAAGAAACCTTACAGACAACAATAAATGTGTGTCAAACAACTTGTAAAGAAATAAATGAAAAAACTCCCTTGTTAAATATGGAAAGATTCTCTAACAGGAAAAAACTGGTCAGAATCACTGCCTATGTTCTACGGTTCATAGAAAACTTAAAGTACTTCCGCACTCACAAATATAACCCGAAATGTAACCTGACAATGGAAGAACAAATTGCTGTCTTGGAGAAAAATCATACAGCTTACAAAACTAAGGCCACAAATTACTGGCTAAAATTAGTCCAGCAACAACATTTCTCAAAAGAAAAAGAAATAATCCACAAACTAAATAAAGGAGCAAAAGTTGAGGACCTAACAAAGCTGCAAAAGAATCTAAAACTCTTCATTGACAAAGAAGGGTTAGTCAGAACAATGGGGAGATATAAATATGCAACTAACCTTAACTATTCTGCTAGGTATCCTGTACTACTGCCCGAAAATTCTCATTTAACAACGTTAATTGTAACTGAATGTCATGCAAAAGCCAGTCATGCAACCTTAGCTACCACATGCAATTTCCTCAGACAGGAATTCTGGATCCCCAAAATAAGGCAAGTAGTTAAAAAGGTTCTGAAACAATGTCTGTTTTGCCAAAAATACTTTGCCATGGCTTATGAAGTGCCTACTACTGGACCCTTAGTAACGGAACGTTTAAGCTATGAAAAACCCTTTGAAAAAACTGCCCTTGACTATGTTGGTCCAATTTCTGTCCAGGATGAGAATAACCAATTCATGAAAGTCTACTTATTATTGTTCACTTGCTGCGCCACCAGATTCACTAGCCTTCACATCTGCACTGACCTTTCTGCTAAAACCTTTTTAAGAGAACTCTACCATTTGTCCTTAAACTACTCCCTTCCAAAGGTTTTGATTTCAGACAATCAATCCACCTTCAAAAGATCTGAAGATTACCTTAAACATTGGTTCCAAAATGTTCTTGTGTCTCAGTACCTCTCTGATCATGGTATCCAGTGGAAATTTACAGCAGCCTATTCACCCAGAACCTTAGGAATAGCTGAAAGAATGGTGGGTTTAGTCAAAAGAGCCCTCTATACCTCCCTAAAAGGAAGAAAAATCCCGTTAACTGAACTAAAAACAATTGTTCTTGAAATAATGAACACAATTAATTCAAGACCACTCACTTATGTTAATTCAAATGAAGATCCTTCCTCTGATCTACTAACTCCTTTCAAGTTGCTTTTTGGGTATGACAATACCAAATTCAACTTTTTAACCACTAATGATACCCAAGAAGCAGTTAATGAAGACGATCAGGTGGATGCTGATTATATGACAACAACAGAGGACAAAGAAAGAAAGAAAATACTGGATTACTTTCATAAGGGAGCTAAACAATCTCAAGAAATCAAAAAAGATGGCGATACGAATATTTGAGTAGTTTGAGGGAAAAAGAATACCAACAACACAAACAACCAGTAAGTAAAGAACCTAAAGTAGGAGAACTATGTCTCTTAGATGAAAATTCTATGAATCCCAAATACTTCTGGAAGATTGCTGTAATTGAAACATTACACCCAGATGAAGATGGCATAATCAGGCACGTAACTGTAAAAACACCCAATGGTCATCTCTCCAGAAGACACATATATCGGTTATACCCACTGGAAATAACTGATAAGCCAAATATTGACCTGGAAGAACTGGAAAATTCTTCCACGGAATCAGGAACTGTAGATTCTCCTGACACTACTACTGCCGCTACTCAACCCCGACCACAAAGACAAGCTGCAGTTAGATTTCGGGAAGAACTGCAAAGGAAAATACAGAGTGGATCTTTGTGAAGACCACAAATAGAAAATTGTAAATAATTGTAAATAGCTATAACTTAGGACCAACGTTCTACAGAAAAGACGCTTTCATCTTCATATTTCACCTAAAAGGAACTTTTCTGAAGAGCATGTCATTTTCATTCAAAAAAAAAATAAAAAATAAAATAAAATTTCCCAAGAATACAATTCTGGGTAAATTTTTCCCCTTGGGGGGAATGTTGAAAAAAGTGGTTAGAAATAACCGCATATATTTCCAAAGAAAATATAAACAAAATAAATAAAAATAAAAACCCTCGTTTCTAACCAACTAGTGAAGTTGGGTTTCCCTAATTAACAAAAGAAGGAAAAAAAAAAGTTTCTGGGACAAAGAAAACGGAGCTTTGCCAGTCTTGAAAATTTTTGACCGCATGAAGCGGGCCCCTTTTTTCTCAAAAAAATTAAAATGCTCGTGGTTACCCAAACCGGGAAACTGAGTCAACCTTCAAATCTAACAACCTTTAATTAAATCGTATCCTTAATTAATAACCACTGCAATTAATCAAAACCCATGTTTAACTAAATAGAGGCCTATCAGAACTAGGTGCAAGTAAGTTAAAGAAAATAACTAAGGTAAGAGAAAAACTAGGTACCTAGACGAAACTCGAACCGGGCTACAACGGCCCTAACTCAATAATTAAATGGCTGTTATAGCCCCTATTAAAACCTAAAGGCAATATAGCCCTAACTTAACTTAAATAAAACCTTCTAAACCTTAAACCTTTAAAACCAAAAACTTAAGGGCAATCCAGCCCTAGCCTAACTTAACCTGCAAAACCTAGGTCTGGGAAATAGCCCCTACAAATAAATAACCTAGCAGTGTGTTAAACGATAACCTAAAACAACAACGAAATTTAAAAACCTGGAAACTAAATGAAACTTATGAATCAGTTAGAAACTGAAAGGGTAACGTTCAACTGGCAACTTCATTTTTGGTAAGTCTAAATTAATTTTGATGAATTTAGCTTCACCATAGTTAGTAATCTGGCTGCTGACCAAATTTAACCTGAAAACCACTGCAACCTACAGTGAAAAAGTCTGTAGCTGTGTTGACAGTGTCTAAATAGGCCATTATTATTTCTATAATTACCGAGTCTATTTAAAGTAAACTTAACCTTAATACTACACCTAAATAAAAATAATATCTCAAGCTAAATAATAAATTTTTCAAAATTCATTCTGAAGACAAAACATTTCTTCCAGGTTCATTTGAAAACTAAGTCACGGAAATAATACACAAACAAAAAACAAAACATCTTTATTGCGAATCATTCACAATCCGTAGTCACTTAACCCAACATACAAGTACAATCTTACGTATACACTGAACTTAATACAAAAATAAGGCCAACATAGCCACTTAACCTAGCATACTGGCATACTGTCTGATTAATTATATTATCTGACAATTTTATGTATATTGTTATTACATGAGACATCTTATAATTATAACACTTATAACTAGGCTGACCATATTTCCTTGAGACAAAAACGGGACATTGGGATGGCAAAAAAGGGACGGGGGTTATGTAATATTCTGTATTCATGAAAAAGTAAGTACATAAACATCTTGAGCTTACAATTATTCTTCAGTGACAGAACCCATACAAAAACCCATACAAAACGGTACGTATGGTCAGCCTACTTATAACACTTATTAGAATATAGCCACTTATTATAACACTTATTATAACACAACTTAATATGCATATATAATCTTTGCTACATTACAAAATTAAGGTATTGTAAACCAGCAGTTGTCTGAACCAAGACTGCCATATAGGTGAAAGCCTGAAAGGTACACAGTATTTGAAGACAGAACATTGTACAATAACATATTAAAGCTGTTTTGGACCCTAGTAATGAAATTATATATATTCCCCTCGATTAACATTTGGCTGGTAGGTAGGTTACGCGTAGTAAACATAAAACTGGCACTGCACCATTTTGGTTCTCTACATAGCATACGAAAAATATTATTACAAGCAACAGAGAGTTTATTCATAGCAGTTTTTGTATAGTTCCACCACAGATGGGATGTATACAGTGCAGTACAGTAAGTTCTAAAAAGATAGGTTTTAACTGATTCTGAACACATTCCTTACTAGCATGTTACCCTGTACATACAACTTTTTACGTTGCCTCTCAATATCGAGTTCATCTCGCAGTTCGTGAGTAATTACATGACCTAAGTATTTACATGTGTCTTTGATAGGTATTGCCTGACCATTCATTTCAAAAGACCCACATGATACATGTTTCAGTAGATTACACCTAAAAATCAAAATACAACTCTTTGCCCCATTATAGGTGATGTCATTTTCTATACCATATTGTTCACATATCTCTAATAGTACTCTCAGCCCATGGGGAGAGGGTGACAGAAGAACAAGGTCATCAGCATACATTAAATGATTAATTTTTCCTTTTCAATGACACAGCCAGTACGTGCAGTTTTTAGTTCATTAGTAAGGTCATCCATGTATATACAGAAAAGATAGGGTGATAATATACCCCTTTGCCTAACACCATTAGTCACTTTAAAACCTGGTGATACAGTGCTTTTCCATCTTACCAACATGGTCTGCTCTGTATATCAGAATGCAAGTATCCTACGCATATACTGTATGTAGGTACCCCTCGACACAAGAGTTTCTTGAAAAGTTTGTGATGGTTAACTCTATCAAATGCTTTTGATGCATCCAGAAAACAGGAATATACATTGCTACTTGACATCTTGTACTTTAGGACGGCTTCCTTTAGCATATAAATACACATGTCAGTACCATGTTTCACTCTAAAGCCAAACTGATTGTCATAAGTCTGCAAGTAAGTACTTATCTTATTATAAATGACATATTGTAACACCTTAGAAAGTATACTGGCAAGTGCTATTGGCCTATAATTATTCTTATCACAGATAGTAGCACCCTTATTTTTAACAACTGGCAACTATACAACTGACAAAATGGACTGTGGCAAGTACCTATGTATCATACAGCTTGTGAAATATTGCAAGCATAGGTATTATACGAGGGCTACAACATTTTAAATGGTCTGTTTGTATGCCATCTAGGCCACAACTTTTGTTATCATCTAACTTATGAATAGCCTGCCAGATTTCTGAGCCATTAATTAGTAGCTCCTCATACCGTTCTACATTTAGGCATATATTTAGTCTATCTCCCCGAGACAATTAAATAGGGTTTCATAATGATTTTTCCACAGTTCTGCAATGGGAGCAAGTGTAGTTCACGTCCCCCTGTGGTGCCTAGTGTAGTTTACGTTCCTCTACATTATCCTAGTGTAGTTTACGTTCCCCTACATTATCCTATTATCCTAGTGCAGTTTGCGTTTCCCAACTTTGTCTGCGTATACCTAATCAAATAAAACGTTAAAACTAACAAAAATATTACGACTTAACCTAACCAATCGTCAATATTATATATATATATATATATATATATATATATATATATATATATATATATAAAGCTTCAGGCTTTACTGGGCTCTCAGATGAATTATAATTACAAGAAAAGTTGAAAAGAAGCAGGTGTGAATGGGATATATGTGGAAATGATTAAAAACTGTGGATTTAAAGGGTTAGAGGGGTAAAATTAACTCAATATATTGGAGTACGGGAGTACCCCAAGAGTTAAGCACGTCTAAATTAAGAAATTCATGATTTCTTGAATATTGAGACAACGGAAAACTGTGGCCCAGACTCGGAAACGGGTCACCAACCTTGACCGGTGACCCATGTGATCCGTCCAGCACTTGAACCGTGACCCACTTGACCCGCGACCCACTGACCCGCTGACCCGCTGACCCAAACAATACATTGGACAAAACCTTTTACAAATGCATCAGAAAGTAAACTTTGTTTCAAAATATAAAATCTTTATTTTGATACACAAATACAAGCTGACTCACACATGAGCTTCCATTACATAAAACAGTAATGATATTTCAGTGAAAAGTAATTTAGAAATTCTTTTAATACTCGAAAGCGATGCACAGTGATTCTTCTGCTCCGTGTGCCAGCAGTGCCCGCTGTGGACGAATGATATTATTTGCGTTGAATAAGCTGAAATGCCCCTCCTCTGCGTAACTGCGACTTAGCTTTTAGTGTAACGCTATCGGTATGCTATGACAAACTTATATGTAACTATAATTACAATCTGTCTGTGCCCCACCTAATCACAGCATTAACCCGCCTTGACCCACTCCTGGGTCAGGCGGGTCAACTTCATGACCCGTGACCCACCTCGACCCGTCTTGAATTCACTCCCAAGAAACCCGTAGACCCGTGACCCGCTGACCCGTTTCCAACTCTGAAAGTGTTTTGGCCTTGTTTTAAAGTTTGAAAACTCCTTCTACGAGAGGTGTAAATGACATCTCACCAGACTTTGATATTTCTGATTTCAGCAAATAATCACGACAAGGCTGCGATAAAAATCTGGGAAACGTTGGTACGAGACAAGAAAACGGGCAATACACTTACCGCAAGAACAAAGAAATTACTTGAAAAGAGTTTAAAAGTTGAAAAGTCTTGAATATTTAGGTCTATAGCACGAGCTGAAAGAATCTAGATCTCTTAAGTTCCTTCTTGGATATATATCTTGACACGTTGACGTATGCTAGCTGTCACACGCTTTAGAATCTCTTGTGTTATGCTCGCGATGCACATTGCACATGACGATATCGTACTGAGATCCTTCTGGTTATTTACATGAATTTTTCATTTGAAATATCCCTAAAGAAAGAAATAGGATGGTAAGTCCGAGGAATGAAAAGGTCAGAGACCTTTGGTGAAAGTTGGTCGCTATAAAATTCACGCAGCAATTTCAGTGCTGTCATGTTGCCGATGTTGTGAGGTTGTTTCGTTTTGGAACCAAGAATTCTTTAATCAATCCTAAGGTGAACTATAATTTTATACAAGCAGATTGTATCGTCCAAATTTCTAAAATTAAATTATAGTTTCCTTTTGTTTATTAATATATATATATATATATATATATATATATATATATATAATATATATATATATGTATATAAACAAAAGGAAACTATAATTTAATTTTAGAAATTTGGACGATACAATCTGCTTGTATAAAATTATAGTTCACCTTAGGATTGCCTGCCCTGTTGATATAAGGGCCATTTATAGCCTAAATAGTTAAGAACATTTTTTTTTTTAACTTGATTTTTTGGACACTGTACTTGTAATGCATAAAACTTGTGCTCAAACCGGTTTGGCTTATCAGTTTTGACGGTTTACTAGTAAGTTTTGATTTCGCTTCCTCTTGAGTATCTGTGGACTATCTGCTTCTAGCATTTTCAAACTGTTTAGTTATCCAAGGCGTACGATTACAAGATTCGAACACCCTCAAAAACATCTTACTGTGTTGGTCCTGTATTTATATACTGTACCAAAATTGGTAACACACAAATTTTAGTTTAGATTCTGCTGCAACTTTTATCGTGGTTCTGTTCTTGCAAATTTAAAACCAAATCACCAAAGGCTTTGCTTTAAATATTCTTCCTTTAAATTAACATTGATAAGAAGTTGGGATCAATTAGGAATACACTAAAATACATCACAGCTGGTCATGAGAATGTGACGTTTAAATGATGGTTTTTAATAATAAGTAGTTGCGTGAGAATCTAACCATATTATTTGCTTACATCAAATTAAGGTTCCCTCATTCGTAAGCTTTAAAAGAAATAGTTACTTATAAAACCACCATGGTAAAGATTTGGACTTACAGCACATGTTAGGGATTAAAGTGTTTCTTTGAATCTCCCTTCATAGGCAATTAGTTCGGATTCGTCATATGACCTCAGTTGTTACGAACTTACGAAGGAGGTTAAGGAACCCCATACATTACTATTATTATTAATAGTTACTTATTTGGTAACTATTATGCTGAATGAATAAAGTACAAATGTAAGGTTAAGAAAAGGAGTCGAGTGAATCAGTTAAAAATTTTTATTACAAAATATTGTTTACATATTTTCCCTGAAAAATGAATTGAATTGAATAACCTTCATTAATTATTGATAAAATAATGTACACTTACAATTTAAAATGACATAAATAATTGTGAAGCTGGACTATTTATTTTATTTAATTTGGCCCTTAAACTTTAGGCTTTACTGGGCTCTTAATAAATACTAAGACATAGTTATTATTAATAATACAAAATCATGAATTCTTAAGAATTAATGAAAATGAAAATGAAAAGGTTTATTAGCAGACTATAGTCCATATGACAAATATTAATACAATGAAAGTTCATATACTAAGGATAGAAATATACAGAGTTGATTAGAAATAATACAGTAATGTCGGAGTTAAGTGGAGCTACAGACAGACGTTTTCGTACCAAGAAGTCCATAGCTTAGAGGATAAACTGCAGGACTCATGGATATCTTGGATAATCTGGTTCGTTGATTTTTTAATTCTTTGCATCAGACTGTATTGAGCACGTCTTTTTACCTCCGGGAAGCTCAGGACATTGCGGGTACCAAACATTTGCGAAGCTGAGCATCTCGGGGGTAATTTATGTAAGAGTCTAAAAGACCTGTTGTACAGCAAATTTAGGGTTCTGCCAGAACCTTTTTTATAATTCACCCAGAGTTGCTGTCCGTAAATATTACTGCAGAAAGTATGAAAGAGAGTGTCTTTAGCTGCACTTGTACAGAACCGAAAGTTCCATATAGTCATATTCGATTTAGCACAAAGGCTTCGAGATTATTTTCTTATAACCTAGTCATCAATGAAGGAGCTTGTAATAGTTTGACTCAAATACTTAAACTCTAACTATTATTAATTGTTAATTAAATAACGGTATTATAGCAAAGGTGGTATTAAAAAAAGGAGCTAAATCATGAAATACCAGTAGTATGTAACGATTTTAATGAGATACAAGTAGTATGTAACTATTTTTATGAGATACCAGTAGTATGTAACTACTTTATTACCGAATCCTAATATTTCATTATCTTCCACTGTACCTAAAGTACAGAGGGCTGACAAAAGTAAATAGACACCACGATGATTGTCCTCAAGAACAAATGGCATAAATCATCAATGGAATGTCAGAACGTGCGTTAACTTTGCATAAATACAAAGGGGAAAGCAACACGATTCTAATTATATTGATTCAATAAATCTGTTATTAATTATTGACTTTTATTATCAAATCAAAAACTATGAAAAAAAAAAGTGTCTATTTATTTTTGTAAACATTCTGTATATTGTAAAATGTGCATCACTGTGGAATGTGGATACATATTTTGTATAATAAATATTTGTATAAAAATAAAAATGCATAGGAGAGGGATTGATACAACCCAACATGAAAACAAACAATAGAACATGCTTGGTCCCGACGTTAGTCTGAGTTTAAAACAGTTAAGGTTAATCGCAATAAAAGCGATGTCACTATCCTTACTGGTTTTTTTTTTAATATTGTAAAATCATGCTCCATCTTTCATTTTGATTTTATATATTTTATTTGATATGTAACTGTTCCATAATGCTATTTACTCTATTCTTTCGTAACATCTGTACATTGTAATAATTAAAGTATTTAAATTACTTTACAATATATATACACACACACTGGAAAACAGGAAAGGCAGAATGTGTAGTGTTCCCAAATTAAAGGCCCGACAAGGGACCTCCTCGACACTGAAGGAAAATAGCTTGGTTGTCAGGAGGCCAAGACTTTTTGACCAGTTTCCAAAGGACCTCAGAAACGTTACCGGGTCAAAGTTGAAGTCTTCAAAAGAAGACTAGATGCCTGGCTCAGGACGGTACCAGATGAGCCAGGTGTACCTGGCTATGTGCGGTGGAGAGCGCAAGAAAGCAATTCGCTCCTCCACCAAGCCAGACCTAGAGGCGGGGCCACCAGCTTGACCTTCGTGTGACGAGAGACCAACGCACGGAACAGCAACAACGTTAACAAGGTGTGTGTAATATATATATATATATATATATATATATATATATATATATATATAGGGTTATAATTAAATATTAGTGTGTGTACTTATATGATGTATCCATTAATGAGCGTTTCTTCAGAATTGGTGATTATCTCGAGCCACACATCGGACTAGTACTCCCAAACTCTCTTTCATCTGATTTCGTCGCTCTCTCAGTTCTTTCTCGGTTTGTAGAAGCATCTTGTTCTTCTCCCTCTCAATATTCAGACACTGCGTCGATGATGTCAAAGTAGAGGAAAGAAAAAAAGAAATTATATACATTGTAACAGACGTCAAAGACCTCAACATGATAATATTTAAACGAGGAAGTGAGGAAAGTATTTTCATGAGGTATTTTTCTTTCTTTATCGAGTGTCAACATAGATTTTGATATCCGCACGCTGCAGTAGGTCCGAATATCTTTTATCAGTTATCACTGTTCGAGGGAACTCCGTGGTACGCTGTCACGGATGTTTTTTTGCTCTTGCAAATGAAACACCACACAAGGATTTTGAATATTCTGTCACACCAGTTGCCTGCCAATGTATTATACTCTCAGGTTCTGGAAGGTGACCGGACCCCCCCAAAATTGTGCTCCTGCGTGATTGCTACTTGCACTGGCGTAAGTGGAGCCGTCTTCATTGTTTGTATGTGGTCTTTGGATTTCATTTGGCAGACTTTTTCATGCTCCTTCCTCGACTTCTGACTGGCAAGGTAAAGATGGCACTCTTTTACCCATTATACTAGAAAATGACGCACAGTATACAGTAGATTATAAGGAATCTGGAAAATTGTATATTTTCTAAGTTTTACGTGCAAAATTTATTTCACTATAAGTAAATGTTATTACATAGAAGCTGAAAATGGATCTTTCATGAGAGGAAATTTATTACTATTAATTATTAATAAACAAATTGAAAATATATAAATTTTCTAAAGCAAAACTAAGTAAATATCTAATTAATAAAGTTCACTTCTATGCTAAAACTTATCTCCAGAATCACATAAATTTTATGTTTCCACCATATTAGAGTATGTTTCGACGCACGTGCTTCAGGAAGAAGTCCACCACTTCGCAGCACTGTGCCAACAAAACGTGAGCAAAATTAACAGTGGTCAATCTTTTTGCGTAATGTTGCTGCCTTGAGCTCCGGTACTTGTCACAAGGGTATAGGTGGCGGCAAGAAGTGATCTTTTAAAAAGAAATTGACTTCAAACCCGCTGGTCAGAACTCTGCATGGAAACTGCCAGAGGGAAATAGTAAGGGAAGCATCCTGTGTTGTCACTTAGTGCAGCCTTTACAAATCAAATTCATTCTGAAGACAAAACATTTCTTCCAGGTTCATTTGAAAACTAAGTCACGGAAATAATACACAAACAAAAAACAAAACATCTTTATTGCGAATTATTCACAATCCGTAGTCACTTAACCCAACATACAAGTACAATCTTACGTATACACTGAACTTAATACAAAAATAAGGCCAACATAGCCACTTAACCTAGCATACTGGCATACTGTCTGATTAATTATATTATCTGACAATTTTATGTATATTGTTATTACATGAGACATCTTATAATTATAACACTTATAACTAGGCTGACCATATTTCCTTGAGACAAAAACGGGACATTGGGATGGCAAAAAAGGGACGGGGGTTATGTAATATTCTGTATTCATGAAAAAGTAAGTACATAAACATCTTGAGCTTACAATTATTCTTCAGTGACAGAACCCATACAAAAACCCATACAAAACGGTACTGTCCCGTTCAAAACGGTACGTATGGTCAGCCTACTTATAACACTTATTAG
Source organism: Bathynomus jamesi (assembly GCA_023014485.1). Lineage (NCBI taxonomy): Eukaryota > Metazoa > Arthropoda > Malacostraca > Isopoda > Cirolanidae > Bathynomus > Bathynomus jamesi. The sequence goes on from JAJOZX010000059.1 coordinate 741,670, forward strand.
AATATAGCCACTTATTATAACACTTATTATAACACAACTTAATATGCATATATAATCTTTGCTACATTACAAAATTAAGGTATTGTAAACCAGCAGTTGTCTGAACCAAGACTGCCATATAGGTGAAAGCCTGAAAGGTACACAGTATTTGAAGACAGAACATTGTACAATAACATATTAAAGCTGTTTTGGACCCTAGTAATGAAATTATATATATTCCCCTCGATTAACATTTGGCTGGTAGGTAGGTTACGCGTAGTAAACATAAAACTGGCACTGCACCATTTTGGTTCTCTACATAGCATACGAAAAATATTATTACAAGCAACAGAGAGTTTATTCATAGCAGTTTTTGTATAGTTCCACCACAGATGGGATGTATACAGTGCAGTACAGTAAGTTCTAAAAAGATAAGTTTTAACTGATTCTGAACACATTCCTTACTAGCATGTTACCCTGTACATACAACTTTTTACGTTGCCTCTCAATATCGAGTTCATCTCGCAGTTCGTGAGTAATTACATGACCTAAGTATTTACATGTGTCTTTGATAGGTATTGCCTGACCATTCATTTCAAAACCCACATGATACATGTTTCAGTAGATTACACCTAAAAATCAAAATACAACTCTTTGCCCCATTATAGGTGATGTCATTTTCTATACCATATTGTTCACATATCTCTAATAGTACTCTCAGCCCATGGGGAGAGGGTGACAGAAGAACAAGGTCATCAGCATACATTAAATGATTAATTTTTCCTTTTCAATGACACAGCCAGTACGTGCAGTTTTTAGTTCATTAGTAAGGTCATCCATGTATATACAGAAAAGATAGGGTGATAATATACCCCCTTGCCTAACACCATTAGTCACTTTAAAACCTGGTGATACAGTGCTTTTCCATCTTACCAACATGGTCTGCTCTGTATATCAGAATGCAAGTATCCTACGCATATATGTAGGTACCCCTCGACACAAGAGTTTCTTGAAAAGTTTGTGATGGTTAACTCTATCAAATGCTTTTGATGCATCCAGAAAACAGGAATATACATTGCTACTTGACATCTTGTACTTTAGGACGGCTTCCTTTAGCATATAAATACACATGTCAGTACCATGTTTCACTCTAAAGCCAAACTGATTGTCATAAGTCTGCAAGTAAGTACTTATCTTATTATAAATGACATATTGTAACACCTTAGAAAGTATACTGGCAAGTGCTATTGGCCTATAATTATTCTTATCACAGATAGTAGCACCCTTATTTTTAACAACTGGCAACAATACAACTGACAAAATGGACTGTGGCAAGTACCTATGTATCATACAGCTTGTGAAATATTGCAAGCATAGGTATTATACGAGGGCTACAACATTTTAAATGGTCTGTTTGTATGCCATCTAGGCCACAACTTTTGTTATCATCTAACTTATGAATAGCCTGCCAGATTTCTGAGCCATTAATTAGTAGCTCCTCATACCGTTCTACATTTAGGCATATATTTAGTCTATCTCCCCGAGACAATTAAATAGGGTTTCATAATGATTTTTCCACAGTTCTGCAATGGGAGCAAGTGTAGTTCACGTCCCCCTGTGGTGCCTAGTGTAGTTTACGTTCCTCTACATTATCCTAGTGTAGTTTACGTTCCCCTACATTATCCTATTATCCTAGTGCAGTTTGCGTTTCCCAACTTTGTCTGCGTATACCTAATCAAATAAAACGTTAAAACTAACAAAAATATTACGACTTAACCTAACCAATCGTCAATTTATATATATATATATATATATATATATATATATATATAAAAGCTTCAGGCTTTACTGGGCTCTCAGATGAATTATAATTACAAGAAAAGTTGAAAAGAAGCAGGTGTGAATGGGATATATGGGGAAATGATTAAAAACTGGTGGATTTAAAGAGTTAGAGGGGTAAAATTAACTCAATATATTGGAGTACGGGAGTACCCCAAGAGTTAAGCACGTCTAAATTAAGAAATTCATGATTTCTTGAATATTGAGACAACGGAAAACTGTGGCCCAGACTCGGAAACGGGTCACCAACCTTGACCGGTGACCCATGTGATCCGTCCAGCACTTGAACCGTGACCCACTTGACCCGCGACCCACTGACCCGCTGACCCGCTGACCCAAACAATACATTGGACAAAACCTTTTACAAAATGCATCAGAAAGTAAACTTTGTTTCAAAATATAAAATCTTTATTTTGATACACAAATACAAGCTGACTCACACATGAGCTTCCATTACATAAAACAGTAATGATATTTCAGTGAAAAGTAATTTAGAAATTCTTTTAATACTCGAAAGCGATGCACAGTGATTCTTCTGCTCCGTGTGCCAGCAGTGCCCGCTGTGGACGAATGATATTATTTGCGTTGAATAAGCTGAAATGCCCCTCCTCTGCGTAACTGCGACTTAGCTTTTAGTGTAACGCTATATCGGTATGCTATGACAAACTTATATGTAACTATAATTACAATCTGTCTGTGCCCCACCTAATCACAGCATTAACCCGCCTTGACCCACTCCTGGGTCAGGCGGGTCAACTTCATGACCCGTGACCCACCTCGACCCGTCTTGAATTCACTCCCAAGAAACCCGTAGACCCGTGACCCGCTGACCCGTTTCCAACTCTGAAAGTGTTTTGGCCTTGTTTTAAAGTTTGAAAACTCCTTCTACGAGAGGTGTAAATGACATCTCACCAGACTTTGATATTTCTGATTTCAGCAAATAATCACGACATCACGACAAGGCTGCGATAAAAATCTGGGAAACGTTGGTACGAGACAAGAAAACGGGCAATACACTTACCGCAAGAACAAAGAAATTACTTGAAAAGAGTTTAAAAGTTGAAAAGTCTTGAATATTTAGGTCTATAGCACGAGCTGAAAGAATCTAGATCTCTTAAGTTCCTTCTTGGATATATATCTTGACACGTTGACGTATGCTAGCTGTCACACGCTTTAGAATCTCTTGTGTTATGCTCGCGATGCACATTGCACATGACGATATTGTACTGAGATCCTTCTGGTTATTTACATGAATTTTTCATTTGAAATATCCCTAAAGAAAGAAATAGGATGGTAAGTCCGAGGAATGAAAAGGTCAGAGACCTTTGGTGAAAGTTGGTCGCTATAAAATTCACGCAGCAATTTCAGTGCTGTCATGTTGCCGATGTTGTGAGGTTGTTTCGTTTTGGAACCAAGAATTCCTTTAATCAATCCTAAGGTGAACTATAATTTTATACAAGCAGATTGTATCGTCCAAATTTCTAAAATTAAATTATAGTTTCCTTTTTGTTTATATATATATATATATATATATATATATATATATAATATATATATATATATATATATATATATATATATGCCTGCCCTGTTGATATAAGGGCCATTTATAGCCTAAAGTATAAGAACATATTTTTTTTTTAACTTGATTTTTGGACACTGTACTTGTAATGCATAAAACTTGTGCTCAAACCGGTTTGGCTTACCAGTTTTGACGGTTTACTAGTAAGTTTTGATTTCGCTTCCTCTTGAGTATCTGTGAACTATCTGCTTCTAGCATTTTCAAACTGTTTAGTTATCCAAGGCGTACGATACAAGATTCGAACACCCTCAAAACATCTTACTGTGTTGGTCCTGTATTTATATACTGTACCAAAATTGGTAACACACAAATTTTTAGTTTAGATTCTGCTGCAACCTTTTATCGTGGTTCTGTTCTTGCAAATTTAAAACCAAATCACCAAAGGCTTTGCTTTAAATATTCTTCCTTTAAATTAACATTGATAAGAAGTTGGGATCAATTAGGAATACATTAAAATACATCACAGCTGGTCATGAGAATGTGACGTTTAAATGATGGTTTTTAATAATAAGTAGTTGCGTGAGAATCTAACCATATTATTTGCTTACATCAAATTAAGGTTCCCTCATTCGTAAGCTTTAAAAGAAATAGTTACTTATAAAACCACCATGGTAAAGATTTGGACTTACAGCACATGTTAGGGATTAAAGTGTTTCTTTGAATCTCCCTTCATAGGCAATTAGTTCGGATTCGTCATATGACCTCAGTTGTTACGAACTTACGAAGGAGGTTAAGGAACCCCATACATTACTATTATTATTAATAGTTACTTATTTTGTAACTATTGCTGAATGAATAAAGTACAAATGTAAGGTTAAGAAAAGGAGTCAAGTGAATCAGTTAAAAAATTTTATTACAAAATATTGTTTACATATTTTCCCTGAAAAATGAATTGAATTGAATAACCTTCATTAATTATTGATAAAATAATGTACACTTACAATTTAAAATGACATAAATAATTGTGAAGCTGGACTATTTATTTTATTTAATTTGGCCCTTAAACTTTAGGCTTTACTGGGCTCTTAATAAATACTAAGACATAGTTATTATTAATAATACAAAATCATGAATTCTTAAGAATTAATGAAAATGAAAATGAAAAGGTTTATTAGCAGACTATAGTCCATATGACAAATATTAATACAATGAAAGTTCATATACTAAGGATAGAAATATACAGAGTTGATTAGAAATAATACAGTAATGTCGGAGTTAAGTGGAGCTACAGACAGACGTTTTCGTACCAAGAAGTCCATAGCTTAGAGGATAAACTGCAGGACTCATGGATATCTTGGATAATCTGGTTCGTTGATTTTTTAATTCTTTGCATCAGACTGTATTGAGCACGTCTTTTTACCTCCGGGAAGCTCAGGACATTGCGGGTACCAAACATTTGCGAAGCTGAGCATCTCGGGGGTAATTTATGTAAGAGTCTAAAAGACCTGTTGTACAGCAAATTTAGGGTTCTGCCAGAACCTTTTTTATAATTCACCCAGAGTTGCTGTCCGTAAATATTACTGCAGAAAGTATGAAAGAGAGTGTCTTTAGCTGCACTTGTACAGAACCGAAAGTTCCATATAGTCATATTCGATTTAGCACAAAGGCTTCGAGATTATTTTCTTATAACCTAGTCATCAATGAAGGAGCTTGTAATAGTTTGACTCAAATACTTAAACTCTAACTATTATTAATTGTTAATTAAATAACGGTATTATAGCAAAGGTGGTATTAAAAAAAGGAGCTAAATCATGAAATACCAGTAGTATGTAACGATTTTAATGAGATACAAGTAGTATGTAACTATTTTTATGAGATACCAGTAGTATGTAACTACTTATTACCGAATCCTAATATTTCATTATCTTCCACTGTACCTAAAGTACAGAGGGCTGACAAAAGTAAATAGACACCACGATGATTGTCCTCAAGAACAAATGGCATAAATCATCAATGGAATGTCAGAACGTGCGTTAACTTTGCATAAATACAAAGGGAAAGCAACACGATTCTAATTATATTGATTCAATAAATCTGTTATTAATTATTGACTTTTATTATCAAATCAAAAACTATGAAAAAAAAAAGTGTCTATTTATTTTTGTAAACATTCTGTATATTGTAAAATGTGCATCACTGTGGAATGTGGATACATATTTTGTATAATAAATATTTGTATAAAAATAAAAATGCATAGGAGAGGGATTGATACAACCCAACATGAAAACAAACAATAGAACATGCTTGGTCCCGACGTTAGTCTGAGTTTAAAACAGTTAAGGTTAATCGCAATAAAAGCGATGTCACTATCCTTACTGGTTTTTTTTTTAATATTGTAAAATCATGCTCCATCTTTCATTTTGATTTTATATATTTTATTTGATATGTAACTGTTCCATAATGCTATTTACTCTATTCTTTCGTAACATCTGTACATTGTAATAATTAAAGTATTTAAATTACTTTACAATATATATACACACACACTGGAAAACAGGAAAGGCAGAATGTGTAGTGTTCCCAAATTAAAGGCCCGACAAGGGACCTCCTCGACACTGAAGGAAAATAGCTTGGTTGTCAGGAGGCCAAGACTTTTTGACCAGTTTCCAAAGGACCTCAGAAACGTTACCGGGGTCAAAGTTGAAGTCTTCAAAAGAAGACTAGATGCCTGGCTCAGGACGGTACCAGATGAGCCAGGTGTACCTGGCTATGTGCGGTGGAGAGCGCAAGAAAGCAATTCGCTCCTCCACCAAGCCAGACCTAGAGGCGGGGCCACCAGCTTGACCTTCGTGTGACGAGAGACCAACGCACGGAACAGCAACAACGTTAACAAGGTGTGTGTATATATATATATATATATATAATATATATATATATATATATATATAGGGTTATAATTAAATATTAGTGTGTGTACTTATATGATGTATCCATTAATGAGCGTTTCTTCAGAATTGGTGATTATCTCGAGCCACACATCGGACTAGTACTCCCAAACTCTCTTTCATCTGATTTCGTCGCTCTCTCAGTTCTTTCTCGGTTTGTAGAAGCATCTTGTTCTTCTCCCTCTCAATATTCAGACACTGCGTCGATGATGTCAAAGTAGAGGAAAGAAAAAAAGAAATTATATACATTGTAACAGACGTCAAAGACCTCAACATGATAATATTTAAACGAGGAAGTGAGGAAAGTATTTTCATGAGGTATTTTTCTTTCTTTATCGAGTGTCAACATAGATTTTGATATCCGCACGCTGCAGTAGGTCCGAATATCTTTTATCAGTTATCACTGTTCGAGGGAACTCCGTGGTACGCTGTCACGGATGTTTTTTTGCTCTTGCAAATGAAACACCACACAAGGATTTTGAATTCCTTTGACAGCGAAATTTTCGAGCAAAGTCGGAGTTTCGATCGAAATCAGTAAATTTACTCAGAAACACGAATATACTCGAAAAGGTGAAAAGAGTCAACCTCTCTTTTAACTTTTAACAAAATGTGAGTGTTTTTATGCAGTAAAATCAAATTTAAATTCTCTCTCTCTCTCTCTCTCTCTCTCTCTCTCTCTATATATATATATATATATATACATATACACAGGGTGGGCTATAAGTCTCAATCGGTTATAATTAAAACGTAAATGCAAAAAATCAAACAAATTAAAAATTTTATAATAAGTTTATAGAAATATTTATTGATTAATCAAAGTTCAAAATATCACCATCTCGACAAATATTCTTTCTTTTTTTTAAAAATCCGCTTTAATTATAACCGATTGGGACATATGTGCCACCCTATATATATAGTACGTATATATATGAGGGAGAATTAAGTCTAAAGTTGTCATTGACTGAAACATTACAATGAAATGACATTTAACTTCCCATTTATTTATTGTCTTTTTCGAATGGTTTCTATTGCAACACTCATAGTGTGTGTGTGTGTGTGTGTGCACACACACACACACACACACACACACACACATCTCAGTATCACATTTGTATCAGTACCTGATGAGCATCGTGTAACTGTTGTTTGCGACGGGCTCTGTTATTCCTCGCCGCCTCATTCTTCTCTGCTTGAGTCTTTTTGCGTCGCCCAGACTGCTGAGAAGAACCATTTGGTTCCGCGCCCGAAAACCCCGCCTCCTCGCTCACCCCGGTAGAGGAAAACGCTGCTTGTCCCGAGAAGTTATTTTCGGGTGAACAGGCACCGAAACTGCTGTTTGAGAAGTCGTACTGTTCCTGCAACAAAATGAAATGTAAAAACAAAAAAAAAATGGCATTCACAAATCTCGGACTACAAATACTAAATCAACAAAACAATACAAATCAAATCCTCTTCTTTATAAGTTAAAAAAAAATTAGTTAACGCTTGTGCGGAGTAACGAACGTTTAAAGCAACAACGTTTATGTTTCACAACATTTGGATTTAATGAATGAATCATTTTACTCCGCGAGTTTGCGAACGTTTCATGTGAAAAAGATGTGTCCGAGTTACGATCAAGGTCGCGTACGTTTTTATACACGAAAGGATAAGTTCGTCGAGTGCGTAGCTACGCTTTTGCTGAACACGCACACCGACGTACATAACAGTGAAGTCGAAAATTAATTAATATTTGCAAACAAATTTTTCACGCGGACACTATATATATATATATACTGTATATATTGTAAACACGATATATTAGCGCCAATTAAAAGCATTTTAGTAGAAATTACTTATCTAATACAACATATAATTCAGTAAAGAAATATATATATATGCGACCAGGATATCCGGCACCAGTTCCAGAAACAGTACTATCACTTAGCAACACACACACACACACACACACATATATATATATATAAATATATAACCTTGGTTAACCTTGGTTTAGCTTCCGCCCGAATTGTTCATTCCACCTTAGACCTACAGTTTATCGTGGATTCCGAACCACGCCCCACCAGCACCCCAGCGTCTTAACCACTAGGCTACCCAGGGTACCCATTTATCTACCAACCAATTTCTTTATTGTGGGAAGGATGAACAGCTGGGTTTTGCTGCGTGCAGACTGCCGTCACCGGGTTTCGATCCTGGGGCCGATGGATTCGCAGTCAACGACGCTAACCACTGCACCACCGAGTCGCATTATATATATATATATATATATATATATATATATATATACTCGCCTAGGTGATGCAGTGGTTAGCATCGCTGACTACAAATCCACCGGCCTCGGGTTCGATGCATCAAACCCAGCTCTTCATCCTTCCATACAATAAAACTGGTTGGTAGATAGATAGGTACCCTGGGCAGACTAGTGGTTAAGACGCTGGGTTGCTAATCGGGAGGTCGTGAGATCGAGTCCGGGCGAGGACTTTGTAACTTCTGACCACCTGTGGTGGGTCGTAGTTCGGATTCCACGTTAAGTTGTAGGTCTAAGGTGGAGCAACAAGTTTGTCCTTCGTCAGAATGAACAATTTGGATGGAAGCAAAACCAAGGTTATATATATATATATATATATATTATGGGTTTTATTCATTGGATTTTGTAGTTATTGCAAATATTATATACTGGTGTGTATATATATATATATATATATATATATATAATATATAGCACTCAGAACATTAACATTCACAAATTAATTGTTACAAAAATAAAAATTAATAGTTTTAACCCATATTTTGACACACAGCTGTACGATATTCACAGAACACTTTCGGTAATAAGTTAATAAGCGCAACTTCGCAAAGAAAACAATTCTTTGATGTGGAAGTAACTCACTGTTAAAAAATCACTGGATGTTTGAAAGAGAGAATTTGCGGAAATGTCCGTAAGATCCTGTGACAAATATTGGGGTTGATTTCCGTACCCAGCATAGTTAATCTTATTATAGCGGTCGTCACCGTTGGAATGGCCAAAATTATTGTTGTAATTCATTGTGAAACCGAATTTATTAAACTTATTTCAATTAAAATTATGAAATAATGAAATAATTATATTGGATTTATATTCGAATTTCAATTATAAATAAAGATTTTTTTGATTCACAAAAAAGGCAAGAGACGTCTATCGTCTATCGAATTGTAATTAAAAATTGTATAGTCTTCTTCTGTTCTGTTACGAAGATCCTATTAAGTGACGTGCGAATGAAAGGATGAATTTGAAAGGTTTAAATGCTTGCAAGTAAATGCAGGCGTTTAAATACAAGAAGAAAACGTAAAACACGTGATATGAACTCATATGTCAATGTTGACGGAAAAGCGTGCAGAAGCCTCGCGTCCCAAAACGTTTGAATCCGGTTTAGAAGAAACTCAAGTATATTGGAGAATTGGAGGCATGCAGGCATACACGCAGACACACAGACAGACAGACAGACAGATATGCAGATACGAAGGTAGATAGCACCAACATTACGGAAATTAGGAAGCTACTATATTTATGACTGTGCAAGAACGTTCGAAAACCACATTATATGTAACCTTAGTTAACCTTGGTTTTGCTTCCGCCCAAACTGTTCATTCTGACGAAGTCAAGCTCATTGCTGCACCTTGGACCTACAGCTTAACGGGTGGTCAGAAATTACAAAGTCCTTGCCCGAACTCAATCTCACAATCTCACGGTTTTAACCACTAGACCACTTAGGGTACTCATTTATCTACCAACCTAATTTTTCTGGAAGGATGAACAGCTGGGTAAACTGCGCGCCGACTGCTTTGGCCAGGAAATTGAACTCGGGGCCGGTGGATTAAATATATACGGGAAAAAAAGAGTGTGTAAATAATTATATGTAGAGTAGTATAAGCTTATCATTATTTATTTTCTAAAGGTTTGAATTGAAGTCTTCGCGAATCTCCTTATAGAACTTCATGTTATCCCTCATAATACTACATTAATATATGATATCATTCATATACCATATCTATATTTGGCTCATCCATTTTAATATATTATGTCATAAAATGATAAATGATAATATATAATTATGTCTATATTTATCTCTCGTCCACACAAATTTTGCGTTGTAAATTTAACATATAGGCCTACTGACATTATATAGGGTGTACAGTGGCGGAGCGTCTGGGGGGACTGGGGGGGGGGGGCGGAACGTGCTCCAGGGCCCGAGATGTTGAGGTCCCTTTGAGGCTCTCGTTTGAGGCCTGGTGAATATTTTTTTCTGTATGCTTACTGAAATGTTAAACTAACAATTTTCTTATAATCTCGGTATAAATTTTGTTATAAAATAGCAGTATGCACTATAATTATGTGTATACGGTAGTGAGGCACTATAATTATGTGTATACGGTAGTAAGGCACTATAATTATGTGTATACGGTAGTAAGGCACTATAATTATGTGTATACGGTAGTAAGGCACTATAATTATGTGTATACGGTAGTAAGGCACTATAATTATGTGTATACGGTAGTAAGGGTGTATATATACTGTACCTGTATGTCTAATAAACATGGGATTGGGTTTTAAAATGATATTATGAAGGTGTAAAAAGTATATTCACAACCATAGGGTACTATATAAAATAAATAAAAAGGTACTGAGTTAATTTTTTACTGCACTATATTATCAGTTCGTCATATTATTGACATCTAGGGGCCAAGATGGGGGCGGGGCGCGAAGAAAGCTTGCCCCAGGGCTCAGGAGAACCACGCTCCGCCACTGAGGGTATACACAAAGTCCTTTCCCGATTATACACTTTAATTACATGAAATCCAAAGAAGACACAGTAATGCTTCTCTTGCATGTTGTTGCATAATACATCAAGTTTTTCTCTTATTTGCAGAACCTGTTCGGCCTGATTGGGAGCCATTAGTGATTGACCGAAACAAAATGGCAACTCCGCAGGAGAAAGCAAAATATGTTGTTTGGTCTGCGAGTCAGAGCCCATGATTATCGTTCAACGGCACTACCGCCATCATTATGGCAATAACGCTCCTTCCAGTCATAGCATTAGGATCTGGTACCACAAGTTTCTGGAGAGAGGCAGTGTGATGGACAAGCCTAGGAGTGGACGTCCCAGAGTTTCAAACGAAACGGCTACCAGTATCCGATATCACGCCCCTGGACTTCTTCCTGTTGGGATATGTAAAGGTTTATGTGTACCATACTCCTGTTGCTGACAACGATGTCATCAACAATGTCACGGGAGATATGCTAACGAACGTATGGCGTGAACTCGAATTTCGCTTGGATGTGGTACGTGTAACTAACGGCGCACGTATTGAGATTTAATGAAAAACATAATAAACTTTGGGTATTATGCAACAACATGCAAAACAAAGCATTACTGTGTCTTCTTTGGATTTCATGTAATTAAAGTTTATAATCGGGAAAGGACTTTGTGTACACCCTGTATAATATATTTTTAATTTTCACCTATAAGCTCGTTTATGTATTTCGAATTAATTAATACTTCTTATTTATCATTTATATATTATTTAATCCTAACTACCTATGAAGTGATATATTTTACCTTTAATTAATTTGAGAGCCCAGTAAAGCCTAAAGCCTTAAGGCCAAATTAAATAAGGGAGGTATAATAGTTTAATATTATTGACAATTAATATAAAAATAATTTATCGTTTGCTTCCTGGAAGCACCACCAAGCATGGCGTATGAAGGACTGCTTAGCTGTGGAATTTAGCCATGGGGGGGGGGGCCGAGGGGAGCGCTGGTCCACCAGGATGCGCGTGTGAACTAAAGTGTCTGACAAAGTTTATTTTATTTCATTGTGTTCATTCGAACGAGTACCATTTTACTGTTTGCCAAATTTTTGTGGAGATCCGCGATTACTCCTGTTTGCTTGTTTTTGTATCTTATACAACTAAATATGTGATTGTGTTAGAGATAATATCTTTATCGCTATTTGTAAGTGACTATTAATAACTGACATAAAACTTTCCTATTACGTCAATGACTCGCATATCTCTAATATACGAGGGCCACTCAATATATTTTGCCCCACCTCTTTTTTTTCTTTCCAAGTTTCCTTGTAAGTTCCAGAAATTTTGTACACAAGTAGTTAGTTACATACCTTTTTGGCAAGTTTTTATTTTTCCACATAGTCTTCATCCTTTTCTACGACTTTCCTCCATCTCGAAACAAGGGCCTTTATTCCTTGCTCGTAAAAGTCCGCTGGGTTCCGCTGGAGCCACCTCTTAACCTCCTCAACAACCTCATCGTCACTCTGAAACTTTCTTCCACGAATAGCATCCTTCAATGACCCAAACAAATCGAAGTCTGAAGGTGCCAGATCCAGGCTGTATGGAGGGTGGGGTAACACAGTCAAGCGCATTTTTGTGATGATCTCTCTCGTTTGCAAACTGTTGTGTGGTCTTGCGTTATCGCGCAAAAGAAGGACGCCTTCTAGTTTTCTCTCCGGTCGAACTCGCTTTATACGTCTCTGGAGTCTCTGTAGGGTAGCAATATATGCCTCTGAATATGATAATTAAAACCCACTCTAATAGACAGAGTTTATTTCCACAACAGTTTCGATGCCCACTGGCATCCTCTTCGGTATCCACCCGAAGAGGATGCCAGTGGGCATCGAAACTGTTGTGGAAATAAACTCTGTCTATTAGAGTGGGTTTTAATTATCATATTTTGACCTTCACGTAGAAAAAAGTGAAGTTTTTTGCATTTAATATGCCTCTGAATTGATTGTTTGCCCTTTCTTCATAATGTCCACCAGAATCACCCCTTTCATGTCCCAGAAGATGGTGGTCATAACCTTTCCTGCAGAGGGAGCCATTTTGAACTTTTTCTTGCGTGGGGAGTCTGCGTGATGCGACTCCATGGATTGGCGTTTTGTTTCAGGCTCAAAGTTGTGTACTCAAGTCTCATCCCCAGTCACAATTCGTGAAAGGGAGTTATCCCCTTTTGTTTCGTATCGAACCAACGACTCAGAAGCAATTTCTTTTCTTTGGGCTTTGTGATCTTCAGTCAGTTGGCGAGGAACAAACCGTGAACACACTTTTGAGTATCCCAGTTGCTGAATTATCGTATTCACATTTCCTTCACTAATTCCTAGCTCCAGTGATAGCTCCTTGTATGTGACGTGCCGATTTGATCGAATGATGCTGTTAGCACGTTGCACAGTGTGAGATGTCACAGGCGATGCCGGGCGACCGCTGCGTGGCTCATCATCGAGGCTGGCTCTCCCTCTCTCCGATGATCTCACACGTTTAGACCAGTGTCCAACTGTGCTTCGATCAACAACAGCATCTCCGTAAACGTTTTGTAGACGTTTATGAATATTTCCAACTGTTTCCTTCTCTGCAGTTAAGAACTCGATAACAGCTCTCTGTTTACAACGCACATCACTGTCAGACGCCATTTTCGAAACTGCGTTAACCATCGATGTTATACAAGGGTGTTTGAAAGCGGTTTTATACAAGGAGGGGAGGTTGAAACTGGAAAAATCTGGTTATGTGAAGCGCAGAAAGTTGAAACTTACGGCCCAAAAGACATTTCAGCCCCATGGCCTATTATTTAGCTAAGAAAAAAGGGTGGGACAAAATATATTGAGTGCCCCTAGTACCTTCAATGTTGAAGGAGTTTCTCAACAGGATATTTTCTATGCAGGAAGGAGGGGCCAAAGGCGAACGCTCGTACTTTCCCCCACTAGAAGAAGAAGAGAGCCAAAATCAAGGTCCAGGGTTTTGGAGATGCTTGACCACTCTGCGTTTGAAAGATTGGCGGTCATAGACACTATCGTGTAACTTAAATTATTTAATCGATGCAAAACAAAAAAAAACCCTGAAGTGATTCATTCAAGTTTTGTAAACAACTCCCTAAAGAAATCGTATAACGTTTTCTTTCATTAACTTAACCCAAGTTAATATAACATGAAAAGTAATCTACAACCTTAATATAAGTAATGGCAGTGTCTGACGGATTCCAAGAACAGGTGAGTGAGAGTGGTGTCTCACGAGTGGTGAGACAAACGTACCAAAACGTTTTCAATAAGGGGAAATTATTTATTAGTGATTTCAGTGTAGAAAACGTTTTATAACAATCAGAAAGGCATTTTATAGTTATATTATAGGTTGTTAAGATTTATCATTAACACCGAAATGATTATAGACCTTCCGAGGCTTCTCACATTAACAACATGTTTACGGAAATCAAGAACGACATCCATTGAAAAGTAATCAACCACGTGTTGTTCATTTGAAATTCGATAAACTGAAAAAATATTGTGGATTTATTTTTACCTTTAATCATTGCATTCACCTATCACTAATATTGTATTGCAAAAGTTGTTTGCTTTTTTTTTCGGGATTGGAGACTACGTGTGAACAGTGTTAACAGAAATTTGCAAAGTTTCGTTTATTCACTTCAGGTTAATCGGATTGTACAAACCATCGACACCGATTTTAGAATTATTGAACTTACGTTTGACGGAGAACGACATGCGACAAACAAATGCGACGCCACACCGAATGCAGCGCTTTGCCATACGAGATTTGACTTCCTCGGAAACAATAAAAACTCTCGAGGCAACGATGATAGGACATAATAATAAAAATAGGAATACGACGACGTTGCACCTAACAAACCGGATGTACTAGTTCTTTTTTGGAGAGACTATGTTAATTTTTTTTTGTAGACAAATTTAGCTGCTTAAAAATATGATAAAAATAATGAAAAAACACCAGGACTTTTGTAACACCCCTTTGTATATATAAATATAAGAAGCGCTGGAATTGATAACCTGCGAAGTCAAAGGGAGAAGATATAGTGTGCTCTCCAAATAAACTGCATTATACCAGCATATTGGAATGGTAGGATTGCAGAAAGGTTGTTTGTTTTCAACTAATTTTACTCTAAAACCTATAGGACAAATGAGGCCCCTCCTAAGAAGAAGTGGCTAAACGACAAAAAGTAAAAAACGCCAGAAAACGCAATAAAAGTTGTACCAGATTGAAAGTGGGATAACGTTTAAACTTTTGAACATATTTTCGTCGAAATATTTTCAAAAGTTAAAAAATTATGGCTTTTTCTGGCGTTTTTTACTTTTGTCGCATAGCCACTTCTTCTTTGGAGTGCCTTAAATAAAGTTATATATGAAGTGAACGACTACACAACTTCCTTCATCATTTACGGTAGAAGATTTATACGTTATCAATGAATATTTAAACAAAATAAGAGCCTCTACTCGTCAGGCTTTGAAATAGATGCTAAATTGAGACAGAATCAGAGGGACAAAAGGAAATGAATTGAAAAAGCAACTGGAATGGAAACGCATTTGTGTAAAGGAAAGTCTTCCAAGCGACGTTAATTTAACTCTTAACCTCGCTGATCTAATGGGAATGTGTGTTACGAAGTGGCGACGCCTTCGTCCTGACAACGAAGAAGGGTTATCCAACTTAGTACATATAATCTGATGCTAGCGAGAACCACACCAGTTGACTTTATTAGTAATCTTTTACTAACTTAACACTGGATAAAAGTGAGCTACCAAACATAATTTACTTCATATTCCTTCTTCAACACTTCCTTTTTGTTTTCTTTGCATTTAAGCGACGTTGGATCTGGGTTGTAGATGGATGGGTGGCCGTACTCTGGTATCAAGTTGTGTAGCGACCCGTTGTTCGGATTCCACGTAAAGCTGTAGGTCCTCTCCGTCATATGACCTTAGATGTTGCGAAGGAGGTTAAACAACCGCGTCAAACAAACAAATTTTTCTTTGGAGAGGAAACTATCGTGTAGCAGCAGCACCCTGTATCTACTGTAAATAATGCTTGACTAAATCAATTCTTACGCACAGTTTGTGTTACTTATATTTTGAGAATACCATATCTATACCTTACCAAAATACAACAGTTTACAATTGCACAAGCCAAGGAATAATAATAATAATAATAATAATAATAATAATTTCGGAAGTCCTTTGAAAGGAAAGGATGCGATAGAACGAACCTCGGATTTCTCCAATTATATCACATGTCTGATACTCCGAGAGAGTTGTTGATTGTCTCGTCACTTGTGACTCACCATCATGCACCAACTATAACGTTTGAAAGTGTTGGACAATATTTTCATTCATAAAAACTATACATACGAGTGTGTGTGTATATATATATTATATATATACAGGGACAATTTTTGTGGTCACGCGGTATATATATAATATGTTAAACACAGACCGTGCATGGAACAAGGAACTCTTCTGGGAAAATTAAATCCACTATAGTCCGAATAAGTAATGGTAAATGACAAATACCATAGTTTTTTTCCCTTTTTCATGATTTTAGCCCGACGTGGGCAACGGGTCTCTCACAAAGAGATCCCATAAATATAGCTTCCCTCACCAGCTATCTGCAAAGCAGACAGGATCCAGCTTTGGGACGTGGATCTAGGGTTTAAAGCAAGCCTAGATCCCTACACTCAGAACCTCTATATAAGTAAAAGACTCGTTGCATTCACGTCGTGTTGAATAAATCAAAGAAAAAGGGGGTAACTATTGTATTTTTAGCCAAAAAAACCAAAACTTAAACCTCAACCGGGACATTGAGCGTCCACTTTTCAAGGCACGAAACACGTCCGTTTAGTATACACAAACTCAGAATGGTTCCCTGAGAACATTATATGTTAAACACAGACCGTGCATGGAACAAGGAACTCTTCTGGGATCTAGGCTTGCTTTAAACCCTAGATCCACGTCCCAAAGCTGGATCCTGTCTGCTTTGCAGATAGCTGGTGAGGGAAGCTATATTTATGGGATCTCTTTGTGAGAGACCCGTTGCCCACGTCGGGCTAAAATCATGAAAAAGGGAAAAAAACTATGGTATTTGTCATTTACCATTACTTATTCGGACTATAGTGGATTTAATTTTCCCAGAAGAGTTCCTTGTTCCATGCACGGTCTGTGTTTAACATATAATGTTCTCAGGGAACCATTCTGAGTTTGTGTATACTAAACGGACGTGTTTCGTGCCTTGAAAAGTGGACGCTCAATGTCCCGGTTGAGGTTTAAGTTTTGTTTTTTTGGCTAAAAATACAATAGTTACCCCCTTTTTCTTTGATTTATTCAACACGACGTGAATGCAACGAGTCTTTTACTTATATAGAGGTTCTGAGTGTAGGGATCTAGGCTTGCTTTAAACCCTAGATCCACGTCCCAAAGCTGGATCCTGTCTGCTTTGCAGATAGCTGGTGAGGGAAGCTATATTTATGGGATCTCTTTGTGAGAGACCCGTTGCCCACGTCGGGCTAAAATCATGAAAAAGGGAAAAAAACTATGGTATTTGTCATTTACCATTACTTATTCGGACTATAGTGGATTTAATTTTCCCAGAAGAGTTCCTTGTTCCATGCACGGTCTGTGTTTAACATATAATGTTCTCAGGGAACCATTCTGAGTTTGTGTATATATATATATATATCCCGCTTGACCACAAAAATTGTCCCTGTTTTTAATCGCTTATTACTCAGTCATTATTGCAGCTTCACAAATGAAATAAAAAGCATTCGAAAGAGAACATTTTAAAGTTTTATTTAATTTTTTCGATATCCTGGATACGAAATCAGTACTTATAAAAAAATGACAGTTTTATCCACCACAATCATGGGTTATTTGTCGGACATGCAACGTGTTTTCATCGCAGAAGAGATGATCAAACATGGCTCGGTAGTTGCCACCCAACGGTCTTTCAGACGACAATACGGTCAGCAAAGGACCATAGATCCTAAAACGATTCGCAGGATTTTTGCAAAATGGAAACATCACGGCTCAATCAAGAACATGCATAAAGGCAACTCTGGGCGCAGCAAAGGTGTGCGAACCGCTGAAAACATTGATTCAGTCGCAAATCAGCTTGAAACGGACAGCAAGAAATCTGTGAGACGACTATCAGCTGTGACAGGAATCAAACGGGAGGGTATTCGGAAAATAATCACGTTGGATTTGAGAATGAAGTCATTCAAAATTATGTGTTTGCAACAGCTTAGCGAACAAGACTACCAGCGTCGTTTGATGTTTTGTGAACGCATTGAAACAATAATTGAACAAAACCAGATAAGATTAAGTGACATAATATTCAGTGATGAATGCCACATCTATCTCAATGGGTTCATCAACAGACAGAATTACCGGTGTTGGTCACAAAACAAGCCAAATATACACTTGGAGAAACCTCTGCATTCACCAAAAGTTAGTGTCTGGTGTGGTTTGAGTAGCAGCAAGGTTTATGGTCCTTACTTTTTTGAGGACCCAGAGACAAGGAGACCGCTTTCAGTAACTTCAGAAAGATATGTAGAAATGCTGAACACTGTTTTTGAACAAGAAAACTGCAGTAACAAGTGGTTTCAGCAAGACGGAGCAACAGCCCACACAACTAGGCAATCACTGGAATGTTTAACAAGATTTTTTGAACAAAGATTCATTTCTCATCGCTCGCAGTTTCCCTGGCCCGCAAGATCTCCCGATCTATCACCTATGGACTTTTTTCTCTGGGGATTTGTCAAGGACAAAGTATTCAGGCAAGAGCCATCCTCTATCGAAGAATTAAAGCAAGCGGTGGTAGAGAGTGTACAGTCCATTGAATGCAGCGTTTTGGAAAATGTAATAAATAACTTCCTTTCCCGTGGTGTGAAATGTAAGAATGTCCAGGGACGTCACTTTGAACACATGTAGAATAAATTAAAACTTTAAAATGTTCTCTTTCGAATGCTTTTTATTTCATTTGTGAAGCTGCAATAATGACTGAGTAATAAGCGATTAAAAACAGGGACAATTTTTGTGGTCACACGGTATAAAATGGTATGTAGTTATATACGTGATGTAATTTTAATATTATTGTTAAAACTAAGAAACTATAAAATAAATGTGACAATTTGCTCTCTGAAATTAATCAATTGATTTGATTGTATTTAGAAATGGTGGAGTTCCATAAGGGGCCATTCAAAAACCATTCGCTGTACCTTTATTTCGGAAAATTCTACAAGATTCGTATCTTTAACGTTCATGAAATACAAATTCGCCATACTTTTAATTTGATTATTTTTAATTGGCTTTATTTTAATTTGCATTTTAATTTACATAAGATTAAGAAGGGATGGGGTGACATCAGAAGACCACGTGGTTTTGGAGGGGGGGGGGGTTAAGTCATTGGCCGCAAATGACCACAAGGGGGTGGGGACGGGTTTGAAAACCACCCGAAAAAGGATCATGTGGTTTTTGAATGACCCCCAAGGAGAGAAGAAATATTACCTTGGTTACCGTGGTTTGCTTCCGCCCGAATTGTTTATTCTGACGAAGGTCAAGCTTATCACTCCACCTTAGACCTACAGTTTAACGTGGAATCCGAACCACGCCCCCCTAGCAGCCCAGCGTTTTAACCACTAGGCTACCCAGGGTACCCATTTACCTACCAACCAATTTTTTCTTATTGTATGGAAGGATCAACAGCTGGATTTTGCTGCGCGCGGCTGCCGTCACCGGGTCTCGATCACGGGGCCGATGGATTGGTAGTCAGCGACGCTAACCACTACACCACCAAGGCGCATTATTTGTAACATGTTTTTACTAACAGGAATACATTTTTAATTAACTCTAAACACGCTTCATCGAAGCATCCTTAACTTATATGAGAAAGATATTATATATATATATATATATATATACTGTATATGTTACGCCCCGTTTCTGAAATTGCCCAGTTCATGAAATGGGCAATCTGACTGCCCAATTCATGAACTGGGCAGCATCATGTAGGAGATTAAAAGTTTCCTCCATATATCACATTTGTGCCATTTGCATATTTGTAGTGACCTGACCTGAAATGACTTGACTTTATCTTTGGGGACGAATGTGAGGTGAAGGCGGACTATAAAAGGGGGAATCATGAAGACAAATATTAGTTCAATTACATTAAAACAGTTGACCTAACCAGGTATTCAATTAACCTAACCGGGCATTATATCCTGTACAATGAATTGTTTGTTTTATTTGTCCTTTAAGTGGCTTCAGTGGCCTTATACCTGAAGATGTTCCTCAGGAACAACTATGCCCTTGACAATTGGTTAGGTTAAGTTGTGATATTTTCGTTAAAACTAATGAAAATATTACAACTTAACCTAACATAGTTAACCTGACCGGGCATTATATCTCATAGAATGAATTGTTTGTTTTATTTGTCCTTTAAATTTTTTGTTTTAATGTAATTGAACTAATATTTGTTCATGAAATGGGCAAGATTTAGTTTGCCCAGTTCATGAAATGGGCAGCAAATTTGCCTAGTTCGTGAATTGGGCAATCAGATTGCCCATTTCATGAACTGGGCAAACTAGTTGCCCAGTAGGGTGGAGTGAAAAATATTTTGTTTTGAATTTCAAAATGCTTGGGGTCGGGAAAGTTGCGTATTTATGTGAAACGTACTGTGTGAAATTTTTGTAATCGTACGGCTATAATTAAATTGTGCACACTGAACTCAAAGTTTTTAAAAATTGGCAAAATAACTAAAATTTCGCAATTTTTATTAAATTAAATTACAAAATTACAAAACTTTCACACAGTACATGTCCAAAAACAACTGAAAGTAAAAATGGCGAAAATTTAGTAATTTTGCCAATTTTTAAAAACTTTGAGTTCAGTGTGCACAATTTAATTATAGCCGTACGATTACAAAAATTTCACACAGTACGTTTCACATAAATACGCAACTTTCCTGACCCCAAACATTTTGAAATTCAAAACAAAGGTATACACACCAAAGGTATATATACACACACAAACTCAGAATGGTCCCCTGAGAAACTTATATGTTAAACACAGACCGTGCATGGAACAAGGAACTCTTCTGGGAAAATTAAATCCACTATAGTCCGAATAAGTAATGGTAAATGACAAACACTATAGTTTTTTCTTTTTCATGATGTTAGCCTGACGTGGGCAACGGGTCACTCGCAAAGAGGTCCCCGAAAACATAGCTTCCCTCACCAGCTATCTGCAAAGCAGATAGGATCCAGCTTTGGGACAGAATCTAGGGTTTAAAGCAGCCTAGCCCCGCTACATTGCGAGTGACCCGTTGCCCACGTCGGGCTAACATCATGAAAAAGAAAAAACTATAGTGTTTGTCATTTACCATTACTTATTCGGACTATAGTGGATTTAATTTTCCCAGAAGAGTTCCTTGTTCCATGCACGGTCTGTGTTTAACATATATATATATATGTATATACACACACACACCGGGTGATTACAAATGCTCTTCCTGATTTTAAACATCTCTCTATAAAAAAAAACAACTTTGCCGGTTTTGAGCGTAGTTGAGCGGAGTAACAAATATCTCTTTCGCTCAGTCCCCTGTTATGAATGGCTAATCGCATAAAGTGGGTGGAGCTAATGTTTTAACTCAGTCGCCCTTTAGGGTCGGATCTATGAAGATGAGCGGCATTAAAGATCACGAAGGCGAAGGCGCGACTTGTTTATTATGAAAAAACTAACAAAGCTACAGCGAAAAGAAAAATATACAAATAAAGACGGACTCAAAAAGTTTTATTTACGAGCTACTGAAGTTCAATATGAGCTCCTTTTGTGGCTCTGCAGACATCAAAGCGGTATTCTGTTTCCCTCCATACATTTTGTAGCATATCATACTGAACTTTTCTAACAACCTCACGTATTCTTTCCTTGAAATGTTCCAAAGTTGTTGCCATTGGTGGAACAAAAACTTCATTTTTGACATAACCCCAGAGGAAGAAGTCAAGTGGGGTTAGATCGGGAGAACGAACTGGCCAAGGAATGGGCCCCCCTTGTTTTTTGCTATAGCTTTGTTTGGTTTTTCTTAATAAATGTTTAAAATCGGGAAGATCATTTGTAATCACCCCGTGTGTGTGTGTGTGTGTGTGTGTGTGTATAGCCTCGGGTTTTTCCATAATTTTTTGTATGATAATAAACGACAATAAATAATAACATTTATTGAATGAATATATTTAGAATCGTGTTGATTTCCCCTTTCCATTACGTTACGTAAAGTGACACACGATCTGACATTTCATTGATGAGCTTTGCCATTCGTTCTTGAGGATAATCACGTGGTGTCAATTGACTTTTGTCAACCTTCTATATAAGGGTGTCCCAGGAGGAAATGTCAAGAATGTACCATTTGACTCTTTGGGTATTTCTAAGTAGAAAGTACTATATCGACATGTGCCTGATTCCCAACCGTTACCGAGATACAGGCCTCTACATTTGGGTAACTAAAACATAATAAAAAGCCGATCTTAGATAATATTCAATGACATTTAATGATACATTGGCAACTGTGCAGATCCTCACATTATTTATTTACATTATTTTTTTGTCTGTGGGTTCTTGAAGAGTAACGTTTATCAGCGGGGTAAGCCCGAAACTAGGGAGCAGTTGGTAGCACGTATACAGGATGCGTTTATAAACCTCAGAAATGAACTTCTGCGTTTTCCTTGGCAAGACTCGATGGATCGGAAGCTCGCCGCGTGCATTGAAGAAGGAGGGGGTCACTTTGAAACCATTCTGCAATAAGTGCAATAGTGTATTGTATGTTTGTACTTTTTGTAAACCAAAAGTTTCATTAAATAGTATCTAAGATCGCCTTTTTATTATGTTTTAATTACCCAAATGTAGAGGCCTGTATCTCGGTAACGGTTGGGAATCAGACCCATATCGATATAATACTTTCTACTTAGAAATACCCAAAGAGTGAAATGGTGCATTCTTGACATTTCCTCCTGGGACACCCTTATATATATATATATGATATAAACCCACAAGGAAAGAGAAAAATGATTCCATGTGGGTTTACATAATTCATTCATTTCATGTGTTTAAGTGTGAAATTCATCCCATACACACACACACACACACACACACACACATATATATATATATATATAGTATTCCCTCGCTTAACACTGTTAATTAATCCCTGTAAAGTGGCGTGTTAAATGAAATCGTGTTAATCGAATATAAAAACACATGTAAAATATTGTAATTCATCCAAAGCTTTCGTTTTAATACTGTAGGTACTCAGCGGAATGCGGTTTTGATTACAGTCCTCGATCCATATTAGCAATAATAACACTGGTATGCATATGAAATTTTTTTGTCTGCTGTGAGGGTTTTTTCAACTCATATTATATAATTCGACCATGCTGAATTCGAAAATGACATTGGTTTTCCTCAATCAGGTCAGGTTTTTTCTCTATTGGCCATTTATTATAAGTCCAATTTTATCCCCAAATTTATTGATTTTTTTAGCTTAAACACTGTAGATACGAGTAATATTATAAGAACACTCGTGAAAAATGAAAACATTGTGTGAATAAATACTTTTATTCATACAATGAATATGGAAAAAAGTTTATTGAGGAAGGAAGGAAGTTTTTTGGCTTTCCGTCTGTGTTTTTCTTCGGGCACGTCTCGCTTCAAACACCAGCAATAATCCGCCAGCATATTGATATCCCAGTTTCCCTGGTACCTCTCTTCCATTATTTTGATATCTTGGTGAAATCGTTCACCCTGTTCCTCACTATAATCCCCGCAATTTTCAGGAAAATAGTCCAAGTGGGACCACAAAAAGTGCATTTTTATGGACATGCGCGACCCATGAGCTTTGAAAGCTTCCATCAAGTTTTCGACAACGGACTCGTATTCTGGACTTCTACGCTTGCCAAGAAAATCAGTGACAACTGATTTGAATGCCTGCCAGGCATTCTTCTCAGTTGGAGTCATTGCGTTTTCGAACTGAGTATCCTTGATCAAAGTTCGAATTTGAGGACCATCAAAAACCCCAGCATTTAGTTTAGCATCAGATATATGAGGAAATTTACCCTCGAGATATCGGAATGCTGAACCCTCCTTATTCATTGATTTGATGAAATTTTTCATCAAGCCCAGCTTAATATGAAGTGGTGGGAGCAAAATTTTTGTTGGTGGTACAAAGGGCACTGAAACGACATTATGCGACCCAGGTTCAAAATTCTCTCTGGATGCCCATTCACGCTGTGCATAGTGCTTCTCATCCGCTCGGCTATCCCATTTGCAGAGGAAACATGGGTAATTCGTGTATCCCCCTTGCATTCCCAATACAAATGCCACAATCTGAAAAAAAATGAAAATATTTAAAGAATTTAGAGAATTTGTTCTATCAGATAAAAAAATCTATGCATTGGACTGTATCACTTCTGTGGGGAAGTTAAGTGTTCTTATACGCTCTCAAATAACCTTTGGAAAAACAACATAGTCAATAGCAATAGTTTACTTATGATATTAGTATTACCTTCAAATCTCCACAGATCCTCCAGTTATGTTGGTCGTATACGAGAGCATCCGTAAAATTTTCAAGTTATCGTAGCTCTCAGTAAGTTGTACGGAATGTGCTACAGGGACTGATGCAACCCTATTCCCAATGTTGGGAAGTACTGCTTTCAAACTTCGTTTAGACGAGTCTATAAATAGCCTCCATTCTGATGCGTTATATGGCAGGCCCAAGGATTCGATTAGCCCCTCAACATTGCAGCAGTACACTAAGGAAGAGGTATTTTCGTGCACTGCAAAAAACTTGCGGAATTCTTCCTCTCGTTTCCTATACCAGGAGAATGTTGTTCCCGGAGCCAGCAAGTTGTCCTCTCGAAGTCGTGAGCCCAAGATCTCGGCAGCTAATTTGGAAAGTCCTAAATCCCTGGTAAGATCATTAAGTTTGGCCTGGTTGAGAGGCCTCGGCTCATTGAAGCGGTATTTTGAGGTATATACGACTGGGACTGGTCATTGGCATTGGTCATTGATTCATCATCAGAATCATCGAAGTCCAGGGTTTGAGGTGGGTCGGGTATTGGAATTCCAGGACCATGGGTACAGGTCTCATAGCAGAAGGAATGTCAGGGTATACAACAATGTGTTTATTCTTCTTGTTAACTCCTGAAAATAGAAGCACAGAAACATGGATATAAAACTTGCATATGAAATAGAAGAAGCATTCAGACAGTGGCGGCTCGTGAGGGAAGGCTGCGGTCTGTAAGATATGAAATAGGTCGATGGAGTCTGTATATTTTCTTTCTTTTTCATTCATATTGTCCCTTCGGGGACAATATGAATGAAAAAGAAAGAAAATATACAATCATTGTATATGTAAATGTAACTTGTATAACAATATGTATGTTATAATAATGTTATAATGTTTCAGACCAACAAAGACACTAGGATCCACTCATGGCTGGTCTACCTAACTGTGTTCGTAATCGTGTATTGTGTATGTCCTCCGTGGTGGCGGAGGGGACCTACAATTTTACGTGGGTTCCGAACCACAAGAACATAAGAAACTTATTTAAAAACTGCCGGTAAATTGGCAACGACCAATTTTTACGAAACTAAATAATTATCAATTTAAAAATAATTAATTATCGGTTTAAAACTAAAGATAGAATCTCTCGGTCCAGAGGAGCAAGTCATAATAGACTACTATCCACAAATATGTTACATTCTATATCTATTTATAACGGACATGCAAATATATCAGATCCAAAGAATCCAGTCAATTTCATTACGGTATCCATCAAGTCACGGTCCATATCGATTGCGGACCAAGTCAAAATTTACAACCATATACATTATCAATTTAAAAATAATTAATTATCGATTTAAAACTAAAGATAGAATCTCTCGATCCAGAGGATCAAGTCATAATAAACTACTATCCACAAATATGTTACACTCTATATCTATTATATAACGGACATGCAAATATATCAGATCCAAAGAATCCAGTCAATTTCATTACAGTATCCATCAAGTCACGGTTCATATCGATTGCATGTGTAAATGTGTAAATGTATTTTCTATAACAATATGTATATGTAAATGTATGATTACCATTATGTTGAATATTATGCTATATATGGTGAATATTACATTATGGTGAATATTATGTCAAGTTTCATACGAGGATTTCAAAATATTTAAGAAAAATAAATTTATAAGCCCACCTTGGAGGTTTGTCATGCAGAAATAGCAATCTGTCACGTGATCCTTTCCTTCTCTCCAAATCATGGGAATTCCAAAAGGCAAAGATTTCGCTCTGCCTTTGCTCCATCTTCTCAAATTTTCAATGCACGTCTTGCAGCACATATGAGGGGCGAAATTTTTGTCCTGGTCCCCTAGCTTAATTCCAAAGTATGCCCTATACATTGTCTTCACAAATTTAGTGATTTGGGACTGGTTATTTGGCATGGTAACCGTCCCACATATGTAGCAGAATCTATTGGGATCATTTTTACACGCTCTATTCATTATGAAATATTTTATCTATATGCCTGAAAAGTAAAAAAAGATATTATACAAATGAAACAAGTGATGATAGATGTTACTGTTCCAATTCCGCTTTGACAAAATCACGAAAAATTCTATTTTACTTATGAGGCCATAGCCGGATAACCTGAGCTGATTGAGAAAACCGGATTGCAGATTCGAAATCAGCAGGAAAAACTCTATAAGAATCACTTACAAAACCCTTGACAGCAAAATTGATGCATACCAGTGTAATCGTTCCATTTCAATCATTTTCTCACTTCGATTTCGAGTAGATTGCATAGCAGTTGAAGATGAAGCCATCTGTCCTTTTTTCTTATAATCATCAGCTTGTTTCAAAATGGTTCGTATCGTTGCTTCGTTCAATCCAAATGAGCGCGCTATCTCTGCCTTTTTCTCCCCTCTATCCTATCTTTTAATTATTTCAAGTTTCTGCTCTAAAGTTATAGCTTTTCGCTTTTTTTTAATAGAGACATTCTCACTTTCATTTTTCCTCTTATCCATTGCTATCTAATGTGGGAAATATTCTAAATTTAAACAAAAATAGAGGAATTGTATGCGCTGTTGCGAGAAAGAAAAATAAAAAACCCTTCCTCTACTGCTGCTGCAGGCTAACTAAAACAATGAGACCGTGACGTGTCTCGTGCCTCTTTGTCTCGGTGGTAAGACGTTGCCTGCCTGCTGTTGCTATGGAAACGGAATACGTGCTAAATTTGAAATTTAAGTTTTAGGACCGTATTGAGTGAAATTTCTTCGTGTTAAATAAAAAGGGGTTGCAATTAATAAACCGTGTTAACTCGAAAACCGTGCTAATCAAAACCGTGTTAAGCGAGGGATATCATCGATGCATTCACAGTTTAAATTGACGTATGAAGAGACAAACATCTTTTCACACAGAGCACCATTCCGCCCATACGCCCATTTCAGGGTACGAACAATTTGCAGCAGCATTGCCAAGCAAATATGTGGTCAAAGTACTAACGAAGCTTTTGTACGTGGTTCATCACCACTGAAAGCAACAATGCTCCGTGTTAGTCTCGTCCCAAGAACATCCATAACCATATTCAATTGATCGCAATTTTCGTTAGTTTGTATTACAGACACTCCCAATTATTAAATTATCAGTCCTTGTGCATGATTCTTCTGGAGCAAACTGCGCCCCCGCAAGTTTGTGTTTCTTCCCGAAGGCAGCACAAATTTACCCGCATCAATAACAGTCACACTCGTACTACCTTAGGCTTGCTCTACACAAACTGGACGGAAAACCATAAGTGTCCGCGATCGCAAACCGTCCGTATACAGACCTGTATTTCGTTTAGAATAATATATTTTATATGCCTGTAGATTCAACTGGTAAAAATTGTATTTGTAAACTCAAACTGAATAGTAAATGCAAAAAACTTCACTTTTTTCCTAAGTGAAGGTCAAAATATGATAATAAAAACCCACTCTAATAGAGAGTTTATTTTCACAACAGTTTCGATGCCCACTGGCATCCTCTTCGGGTGGATACAGAAAAACGAATCTCTGTCTATTAGAGTGGGTTTTTATTATCAAACTGAATAGAATTTAAAACAGACTACGCCTTATGGCTTCCAAAGCCCAACCTCAGAGTCTAATTCTGACAAATTTGTCAGAGTTATCCTACTATATTGATTGGAATAATGCTTCAATTTTGTTTCACTCAAGCAACATTGTTAATAGAAATATTCTTGAGTCTGCCATTATTGAACTTACAAATAATTTCAATATTAGCCAGGCCCTTTTTTCCCTTGATCCTGTTGTTTTGAATTCGTTCAGAATGGATTTAGACAAGAGGGGCAAAGTGCTAAAATTCTGGTAGTTTTTCCTTATAAATTTGTATGTACCTCCTACAATTTTTATTTTTCTATATTTTTTTTGGTGACCTATATATAGTCTCGAACTTGTTATTTATTTCAGTCTTCCTGAGGATGTCATTAGACGAAAGCGCTTGAGCACTATTCTGTGTTTCTTTTTTCCTTCGTGGTTATTTTCATCATAAATATTATTCACGTGTTACTTTCGTGAAATAAATTTCATATATACAGGGTGTTTATAAAGTCCCTATCTATTTCGTTGAATTAACGGTTTTTATTTATTTTTGTTGCAGAACCCTATGAAAATGAATGTACAAGAACGTGTAATGGTGGTGACACTTCGGATTAAAGGAAAGAAATGCAAAGAAATTAGAGAGAGGTTTGAAAGCAAAGCTGGGCACAAACCGTTAATCCGTTAATCGTTAATTAACGAAGTTAACTTTTTCGTTAACGATTTAACTTTTAAGTTAACTTTGAAAATCATTATCGGACTAATTAACTTCCGTTACATTTAACTTCCGTTAACTCAAGTCCGTTAACCCAAAAAATTCATAAATAAACGTTTAAAAGTTTCTATTATTTTCAGTGCTGAGCAGGTGCGCAATTAATCCGCCACTGTTAATAGTGATGAACGAATTTCCATTTCCGCAGTGCAAAATCAGGCGATATATTTGTTTCCGTCGCCACAATTTGTGTCTTACCAAATATGGTAGTTATTTATGGCATTGGTTTGAGCAAAACATGGTCGACTGTAAAATCAGGCGGAAAGATTTGCCATTTGAGTTGAATGTTTCAACTTCTTTCAAGAAATATCACGAGCATTTTAAGGCACTTTCAATAATATATATGTAACAATTACAACAAATAACTACATTCGTTTCATTTGCAGTCTGTCTCTTGCGCAACATGTTTGTGCTAGTGAATATTTAAAAATAATCGTTGTCAAGTAAGTCATGTATATTTATAATATGTCAAGGACTTGCTGACAGATGCTGCCTTCTTGGGTGAGCAAGTGTTGGTGGACTTGTTCATCAAGTTCAACACAGCCATCCCCTCCAGTGCTGCAGTGGAGCGTTTGTTCTCTATGGGCAAGGACATCCTGAGGGCCAAGAGATCATCCCTGTCTGATGAAAACTTTGATATGCTAATTTTCATGAAGGGCAACATGCATCTCATGGACAAAATGGAGAACGAGAAGAAGAGGGGAAATTAAATTATATATATATATATTGTGTTTTTCATTTTTTTTATAATAAAAGTTAACGTTAACGGTTTATCGGTAACTTCCGTTACATGTTTAACGAATTAACGGATTAGCGGTTAACGAAGTTAACTTTTTGGTTAACGGTGCCCACCACTGTTTGAAAGAACATTTCACAAGCCAGGTCCTACAGACAAGACATTTCATGATTTGCTTAATAAATTTAAAAGAACGGGATCTGTTCATGATGAGTCAAGATCTGGACGTCCAAGTGTGTCTGAGCATACTGTAAATGCGGTACGTAATATTATCGATGAACATCCAAGCATGTCAATTCGCACCACATCACGTAGACTCGGGATACCCAAATCAACTGTCCACAAAATTTTGAAATCGACGTTGAAGAAGAGAAGTTATCACATTCAGGTGCTTCATGACTTACATGAAGAGGATCATCCAAAGCGAAGTGCAATGTGTGCCGATCTTGATGAATACATTCAGAATGAAAATTTAATGGACCACATTCTCTTCGGTGATGAAGCAACTTTCCACACGTGTGGAAAGGTTAATCGCCATAACTGCCGCATATGGGCTAATGAAAAGCCAGTTGATTTCTATCAATGGGAACGAGATTCTCCTAAAGTTACTCTCTGGTTGAGTATGACCAAATCTAAGATTTATGGGCCCTTTTTCTTTGCTGAAGCTGCAGTTACAGGGCTTATTTATCTGGACATGCTTCAGCAATTCCTGGAACCCCAGCTTCATTTAGATGGCATTTTAAACACCGTCGTCTTTCAACGAGATGGGGCACCTTGTCATTACGCAAACATTGTTCGGGAGTACCTAAATGAGCGATTTCCAAATCGGTGGGTCGGACGCGGAGGTAACAGGCCCTGGGCGGCTCGATCTCCTGACCTAATGCCCTTGGATTTCTTTGCATGGGGCTTTATCAAATCAAACGTCTATCAAACGAGGGTTACAGATGTGCAAGATTTACGTGCTCGTATTGTAACAGCAGTTACAAAAATATAGTAACTCCTGTCATGCTCCAAAATTTGTTCCGCAATGCTACTGACAGACTCGAACTCTGTAGAGATACTGATGGTGCTCATGTAGAATCATATGCTTAAGTATTCATTAAATGTATGCCTTCTATTATATTGTTATTGAATTTTACCCTTTTTGCCTCGTTTTCACTGAAATAGATAGAGACTTTATAAACATCCTGTAAAAAAAAAAATATATATATATATATATATATATAAAGTTTACTGGTGGACCGGATGTCAGTTTTTCAACATCCGCGGATGCGGATCTTTAATTTCAATATTCCTGGATGCGGATATTTAGTTAATCTATCAATATGATATAGAATTATGAATATATGACATGATTTTTCAAATTTCGTGATATTACTATTATGGGAGGCAATGCATAAGAATTAAAATTAATATTAATGTTTTCATTATGATAAAAATAATAACTTTCTCAAGAGTTTCAGCCACAGAAAATTCAATGAAACAAGTTTCATTCAATTTTCTGTGTTACCACCTATTTATATTTTGAGGTTTATATATTTGTTTGTTCATTAATAATTAATACTTTACATGAAATGTGCATGACTCGGCCTGATAAGATACTTTATAAGCTAATTTAATTGTAAACTGCATAATTTATTAGAGGTAATATCCGCATAACATCCGCAATCAGAAGTGCGGATGTGGATGTTAAAAATGATGCGGATATCCGGTCCACCACTATATATATATATATATATATATGGAGGGACAACAAACTTTACCTTCGCGAAATGAGGAATCATCGCACGGAACATTTGAAAGGTTGAAAGGTATATATACAGTATATATCGTAGTAGAAGAGTTATTATTTGTATTTCATGAGCCAATATGGGGTGAGGAATGGCTTTCAGGCCCCAGTCTTTTAGTCTTTTGTGTATATATGTATATGCGAAGGCTAAATAATCAACCTGACGTTTAAAATTAACCCTTGAATCATTTTTGTAGATGAAAAGAAATACTGGAGATAAATCACGTTGGGGCTGAGGTGTGGGACGCGGTGACGGGGGGCGAGACGGGTGCGAAATCCGGGAGTTAGTATCTTGTACTGATAAGATAAAAACGAAAACAAGAGTAAAATTCAATTCGATTCTCCTTCGTATGAATGAAGAGTGTTCAATGAAAAGTCTTAAAAGTAAACATTTCCTTTGCTGATATGATAAACTTGTTTTTCTTAGTTTTGATTAATTTTTATCAGTATCCTGTTTATTCTTTTGGAACCAAATTTAAATTACCTTAGTTAAGTGTTTATAAATGGACTTAATAAATAAATTTTCATCCAGCAACGGAATCAATACAACTGCTGATTGTTGCAGAATTAAAAAGGTCTCAATAAGATAGAAATGATGTTGAGGCGTTTTAAACAAGCGAGAATTGCTTTTGAGATGTTGTTAATTAATTTTTAACATAAGGAATAGAAGATTTAGACTTTAAAGTTTAAACTATGCTTGACTCGCGCGACTATGCTTAACTTGCGCGAAGCCATTCATTGACATGCTCACGAGCGAAAGCAAGACGAGCATTGCGGTGGTGTGGGAGCGATTCCAGGCTCATTGCTGGACGTCTAGCATGTAAGCCACATTAGAAATTCGACTTTGCTTGATCAAATGTGGGTATGGTTCCCGCCTGACTGTATTTCAGGTATAATTATATTAAAAATCACAGATCGCTTGCCTGCGTATACCATGATAATCACTCATTCCTGGGCACAGGAAAATATAAAAGTTGACTATAGGGATTACAGCTGTAATAATAAACTATAATTCCTTAGGGAGAATAACAGCTTTTTGACTGGACTGGAATAACTGAAAATAACCATGACCATAGGCAGCGGAACGGGGGTAGGGGGACTGGGTGCCGTCGGCCTCCCTTGCCAGCGAAGATATTTTGACATTTTAAACTTTGAAAAACAAGTTTTTTCAAAGCGAAAAGTAACATATTTCTTAAATTGTAAGTTCGTAACTGTACCACTTTACCATGTGCACGCAATTCAGTAGTAAGCTAATCGATTCTACCTGGCCCCAGTAGTATGGGTGCAAAAGGGTAGAGTGCAAATGCAATTGCATAATGTTGCAAGTATGCCACCCCCACCCCCTTGTTGCAAGGCACCCCCAAAGGGGCAGAGAGAAAGAGAACGGAAGAGGAGAGGGCCCAGAGGAGGGGGTTCTTCGCCTAACAGCTGTCAGACGCATATGAGGTCTTTAGCCACCCCGCCGCTCTCTTATAGTGCCCCTAATAAGCCAGTTGGCTTAATCAGCCAGTGCCTCAGGGCATCATCAGCCAGTGCATCAGTTGACGCGCCGCGCGTCGGCGGGCACGAGCCCCGTGCGTCCGGTTGTTGGGCGCCCCTGGCATCACCTCGTCCACCTGCTGGGTGCCCTGCGCCTCAGCCAAGTGTCACAGTGCACGTGTACTAAAAGGAACAGGGTTCGTACCCCGGGCGGGACTCAGGGTATTCTAATGTTCTCCCCGTGCGTCTAAAGTGATGATAAAACATCAAAAAAGAAAGAAAAAGAGCCCCGTAGGCCTAAGGTGGGGTGTAGAAACTACTCGTACGGAAAATAAATCCCAACCGTGGGTCTAAGGCTGGTGTAAAACACTTCAATCCAAAAAGAAAATAATTAAATCACCGAAAAAAGCTTTCAAATGATTAATTATATATATATATATACTGTATATATATATATATATATATATATATATATATATATATATGATGAATAAAACCACGAAGGAAAGGAAACACAGAGTGGTGCTCAAGCGCTTTCGTCTAATGAGCACCACTCTGTGTTTCCTTTCCTTCGTGGTTTTATTCATCATAAATATTTTTCACTTGTTACTTTCGTCAAATAATTTTCATATATATATATATATATATATATATATATATATATATATATATATATATATATAACATTCTAATCTGAACAACTCAATAAATGATCAAATCGTGAAAAATAAATATAAAATTGTGATTATTCTATTTTTAAAGTAAAGTTTTATAGCTGTAACTTATTTTATATTTTTGTTAACTGTATTTTATATATATATATATATATATATATATATAAAACAACTGAAGAAATGCTAACAACCTTGGAGGAAAAAACGCTGAGAATTTTAGAAAAATATGCTCCGAAATCACAGCCAAAAGGAAAGAGGAGCTGGCTAGAGAGACAAAAGAGAAGACTATTCCGCAAAAGAAAGAGAGTGGAAGCGAAGTTAGGTAACTGCTGAGATAATGACAGGAAAGCAATAAAAGAAAGACTGGAGGGTATCGATAGGGAAATACAAGCTCTGATTAAGGACCATACAGAGAGGGAAGAGGAAAAGGCGGTAGAAGCAATAAAGGAAAATCCAAAATATTTCTATAGCTATGCAAAAAGGAAGACAAAAACGCGCGCCGCTATTGGGCCCTTAAGGACGGGAAATAATGAACTAACCGACGATCCAAAAGAAATATCTGATACATTGAGAGCTCAATATGAATCAGTTTTCAGTACCCCAAAAAGTGACAAAGCGATACCTGACATAAATGCATTCTTTGAAAAGGAATTGCAAGGAGAGTACATAACAGACTTAGATTTTATACCAGAAGATGTAGCGAGAGCTATAGGACAAATGAAACCACATTCAGCTGCAGGTCCGGACAATTGGAACGCATTATTGATTAAAAACTGTAAAAATGAAATAGCTACACCTTTATACTGGTTATAGAGAAGATCCCTAGATACTGGGGAAATACCGAGCATCTTGAAAAGAGCAAACATTGTCCCTATATATAAGGGAGGGGACAGATCTCAAGCAAAGAACTATAGACCAGTGTCATTGACGTCCCACCTCACCAAAGTATTTGAAAGAATAGTTAGAGAGAAAATTTATGATTTCCTGGAGACACGGGAAAGATTCAACGAAAATCAGCATGGATTCCGATCAGGTAGATCATGCCTATCACAACTAATAGAACACTACAACAATATCCTAGATGCATTGGAAGGCAATGACAACTACGATGTTATATACACAGATTTTGCTAATGCTTTCGATAAATGTGATCATGGTATAATAGCACATAAAATTAAATATATGGGAATAACAGACAAAGTGGGAAAATGGATCTACAACTTCCTTAGAGATCGTCTGCAGGTCGTCAAAATTCAAGGTATATCATCATCAGAATCGGAAGTACGCAGCTCAGTACCACAAGGGACAGTACTGGCCCCACTCCTGTTCATAATCATGTTAACAGACATAGACAGCGGGGTAAATAGCAACAGTATAGTAACATCCTTTGCAGACGATACAAAGATCAGCGGAAAAATCAGCGATGTACATGACGTGGAGGCCTTGCAGAGGGACACGAACAAAATATACAAATGGTCAGAAGACAACAACATGTCATTCAACGCCGAGAAATTTCAGCTCTTGAGATATGGTAGAAAAGAAGAACTTAAACAGGCTGCATATTATGCTCCAGATAGACAGGAAATTCAGAGAAGCACGAAAGCGATTGATCTCAGGATAATAATGACAGATGATGCGAAATTCGAAACACAAAATCAGATAGCGATAAATAAAGCAAAAAGAGTCGCCGGACAGGTACTAAGAACTTTCAAGAGAAGGGACAGGACAGTAATGATTCCCCTGCTAAAAACACTAATTATACCAAAACTTGAATACTGCTCAGTTTTGATGTCCCCATATAAAAAGAAAGAAACTAATAAACTAGAAGAAACGCAAAGACATTTCACAGCCAAGATTGATGGCTGCAAAGAACTCAACTACTGGGAAAGACTACGTAAACTAAATCTGTACTCACTGGAAAGAAGAAGAGAGAGGTACATCATAATCTACATATGGAAAATGGTCGAAAAACTGGTACCAAACCTAAAACTAAACCCAATTACCATTGAAACAATACTGGAAAATAGGAAAGGCAGAATATGTAGTGTTCCCAAATTAAAGGCCCGACAAGGGACCTCCTCAACCTTGAAGGAAAATAGCTTGGTTGTCAGAGGGCCAAGACTTTTCAACCAGCTTCCTAAGGACCTCAGAAACGTAACGGGGGCCAAAGTTGAAGTCTTCAAGAAAAGACTGGATGCCTGGCTCAGGACAGTACCAGATGAGCCGGGCGTGCCTGGCTATGTACGGTGGAGAGCGCAAGAAAGCAACTTGCTCCTCCACCAGGTCAGACCTAGAGGCGGGCCACCAGCTTGATCTCCGTGTGAAGAGAGACCAACGCACGAAACAACATAAGGTGTATATATATTATATATATATTATAATATATATATATATAATATAATATAATATATAATATATAGTATATATATATATATATATTTGTGACACTTCTACTGATTAGCTTATCGTAAACCTTGGACGGCAAAAGCTGAAGCCTCCTTTTTTGTTTAACAGACAAATCACCAAACAAGTTTATCAACAACGTTTCAATCGGAATTAACTTATAAAAGGCCACATTAATTGCGTTTTGTAAAACATTTTCAATTATTCTCTACATCCTTCGTCGTTATTTCCGCATATATATATATATATATATATATATATATATGGCGTGTTTATATTTGTACATTTCTTGTACGGGTAGGTTTTTAGAAATATTAAAACTTTTAAGAAGTACCTGCGTTTTGAAAAATAATTTTCTCTTTATTTTTATTTAATCTTATAGGACCGGGACGGAACTTGAACGTGTTATTGCCACTTTTGATGAAAGGGGAATAAATGCTATGAATGTTTCTCCGAACAGCCAACCCAGCGAAACAGAAGTCGTGGTATTGACTCACATCCGGTCAAGCGAGTGCGTAGTCATCGAGGAGATTATGTAAGTATTTTTGAGGATAAGAACAAAAAACGTGATATATTTCCATTTATTAAATAGTAGAAATCCTATACAAAAAGGGTCAGTGCTCAATTCTTAATGGCTACAAATGTATACACAGATTTACACAATATACATCTTACACATTACAGGGGGTACTAATATATGGAAACATTTTTTTTATCTGTCTGCATACACTTTTATCATTCATATTTGTGTCGCATAAATCGAATAATTTTAAAAAATTCATAAATCCCTTCCCACGTGACATATGCATGAGAAACAAAATACAATACAATCTACATGTATCAGTATAATATCCTTGGAAACGATATGGATTTCAAATAATCTCTGGCACATCTAGTTGCGCTATGAACTTCACGATTGTCGAGTCATACCATGGTGGAAACCCGAGTGAATCGAAATAGTACATTCTTTCCTAGTTTTAAAATAGATTGCAAACCAATGAATCCCCTCACCCCCCACAATGTCGGTGTTAACGATAGCCCCGTACCAGTTTCTCGAAGTATCCACCTTCAATATTTCATTCTTTGCAAAAACCCGATAAATTTTGAGCGCGCGAAACAGTCACTTTTCATCTCTCTCTGGAGTGTATTCGCGTCCATTTTAAAAATCTGTGGTCACGTTCCTAAATCTATCTACTTCTATTAGGGCTTGCAACTTGAGGTATATTAGTACACAAATAGGCGCGTCTATAGGTTTGGCAAACTCCAGCCTCACTGAAATGGTGCCGGTCTGTTGGAAGTTTAAATGCGTATTTACGCCAGCAGTTAAGTCAGGTGTAATGTCAAATGAGTAGACGTTAAATGCCTCAACAAATTCTTTCTATGTTTGCCGAAACCAAGTTCATCACACGCACCTGTATTATGAGCCAAAGTACTATAAGCTCTCGCGCAGAGTGGGAATACCCCATCTGTTGAGTAATCCATATCCATTACCCCACCCAGGGCGATGCCATTTACGTATAGAGTAATATTTTTAAGGCCGAAATTTCGAATTTTAAGGCACTCTTTTTATAATTTCCATTCGTCGAGGCGTGGTCTTGCATTCCAATTAAAATCCTTTTAGGTAGGACTCCAAGAGCAATGTTTTCTAGCTGTTTCGACGCCAGCCCTGAGGGAATCGTGTACAGCTTGATCTATACCCTGTTAATTGGATATTTCACTGTGGCATGTACCAAATCTTTCTCAATTTCTATTTGCTTCGGGGAGCTTAATTTCACTCGACGTATACGCAAATACGTTTCCATGATGTGTATCACAACAGGTTTCGCGCCTTCTTCTTGGTCTGTCCCCAGATTTATGCAGATCTCAGGGTTCGTGCGGGTAAGCTTCAATTTCATATCTACCCCGTTCATAAGCAACTTCTCCTGGAAAGTAAAGTCTGTATGCAGACGTCCAAAACATTCATATATCTTCTTTTTAGAATTTTTAAATTTATCCTTTATTCCATTTTCATCTTTAGTGTGGTAATACCCCTCGGCAGATAAAAAGGTGTCCTTCGCTTCTTTTGAAAAGTTGAGTACATTTTCCAGATAAGATCGTAGGTGATAGTACCCCGTGCCTGCCGAAATGTTAGTCTGATTCAAATATTTATCACACTGACTGAATATGGAGTGCAGAAAGTTGGTTTCAAGGCCGCGTAACTATCGTCCCAATCCGTCCCGTCAGATTGAGCTATGTGTAGTTTAGCATACATGTGCATG
Source organism: Bathynomus jamesi (assembly GCA_023014485.1). Lineage (NCBI taxonomy): Eukaryota > Metazoa > Arthropoda > Malacostraca > Isopoda > Cirolanidae > Bathynomus > Bathynomus jamesi. The sequence goes on from JAJOZX010000059.1 coordinate 780,043, forward strand.
CAACTCAGGTCAAAAAAGTAAGGGCCTGAGCTGGGTATCACGAATTCTATAGGGGCACTGGGTGAACTAATTGTGTTTAACGGATTAATTGTAATAAAGTCACTATGTTCAATAGAGACCTGAGTAGGTGGTATATCAAAGAAGGACAGTTCCGATTTACAGCACTGTGAACTACACGGATGGATGAAACATGCTATGACGAGTCAGAAATAGTGCCACCTGCCACCGCGAGTATTAGTCAATCTATGATTCGTGAGAGTAGCGTACTCAGCCTATATCAGATAAAAATATGATCAGCCATAGGTTTCATACGTTTAGAGCACTTCGTTTTTGTTTCCTTTTACGTTTAATGCCACTTGATGGTAAATCCCTCTTCTTAGCAGATCTCTTTTTCTTTCCACCACGTGTTGGTAACCCCTTCTTCCTAGCAGTCCTTTTTTTTGCGCCACCACGCATTTTTCTCTTTGATGATTTCATCCCGTGTGCGCTTTAAATGCTTTTTTAGAGCTTCTTTAAGCTTAGTGCCAGCCAATATGTCCTCTGTCGCGTTAAAACCTGTTTGTAACGCCTTCCTCCCTAGGTACCTGGCCCCCCTCTTCAACAATGGGACAGCGGTGCGTAGTATGGATGAAAAAATGGACTCAAGTCTACTATCCCGCTGGTATCTTACCCCTCGGTATACTGTGAAAGGCTTTCTGTCCATTATAACTCAGTGCGTCGAAAGTGTAGCTTCACTGTTAAGCTCCCGTCACCGAATGGGAAATTTTTGCCCTCAATCGTTCTTATATATATTGAGATATTAGTTATTAGATTAGTTGCGACATTCACATAATGGGGTATGTCATATGTAATACTCAAGCTCCTTCCTCTATGGTTGGGGATGTGTGCTATGCGTAGCAGGCGTGCCTGGGTATCCCCAACAAACTGGTGTTCCGCTATATTGCTATAAATATAGCACATGTCTGGAGGCTGAGAGCTTACATCCAATTTCTCCATCTTCAATTGATACACTAAGGTGGACACGTCATCCAGTACCTCGTGAAAGGTGTCTCTTTGGAAGGCTGCTCGATAACGCCCCTCGGTTATAATTTTGAACACTCTTCCGTCTTTAAGATTTCTGTTAACCTTTGATTTTAGCATTAGAGTATTTGCAGGGTTTCCTTTGTTTACGATTTCGTATATTAAATCATTCGTAAGGTGTGAGTTTTTTAAACACACGTTTAAGTCTCTCACAACATCCTCAGCCGAACCATAACGACCCGGTCCTAGTGTCACTGTTGTACTAAAAAACTGTGCAACCTTAGTCCGGGCGATACGTATGGTTTCATCCCGAGTTAACCCGGTTTTTGCACACTTATCACAGTTTCTAAAAATCGTAAAAACGGTATCTTTACAATCAATATTTAAAAAGAGGGTATCCAGCTGAATTTCACATATCCCCACCTCATACGAATCACGGCCCAACTCAATGGGCCCATGGAGTTCTGTTACAAAGTTGGCTAGTGTGTTGTTAGGGTGTACAGAGAGGGACGAGGAGGACGAGGAGGACGAGAGTGTGACGTAGAAATGGTTAGGAGTCATGCTGCATACTAATTAAGCTTCATTACTGCATCAGCTTTTATATAGGTATTTAAGCTTTCTGGCAGAGCTGGGCACTTGCGGCATATTTTGCGGTACTGCGGTACTGCGGTACTACCAAACTACCAAACCGGTACCAAACCGGTACGCGGAAATTTGAATGCGGTAGCGGTACTGCGGTACTTTCAGCGGTACTTTGCGGTACTGCGTTATGCGGTACCGGTTTGGTAGTTTGGTAGTACCGCAGTACCGCAAAATATGCCGCAACTGCCCAGCTCTGCTTTCTGGGTAACCTAGCCACTTCACCAGGTACATTGTTCTCTTTCCTGTACCTTTGCTTCCTAAAATTTTCTCAGTTTTAAACACATTTTTTCCTAAATTAAATGCCACTTTCTGCAATTCCTCGCAGTAAAAGCCTCCCGAGATCTCTTCTCCATTCAAATCTTCAACGTAATACATCATTATCTCGCCTTTAGGCTCATAGCCCTAGCTTTAAAAATCTCGCGTGTCCATCCTTGCTCAAAACCCTTCGCGAATTTATTTCCCGAACGTGACAGCCTTACATAGTCATTGATTTTGAAACGCGCAGCGTGTGGTGGTGGTAGCGGCACTCCATCTCTTCTCGGGCGCTTGCCTCTTTCTAAAACTTCGTTAGGCGTTGTACTGATCGTACGATGGTGTGAACGGTTGTAGGATGAAGCCAATGAATCGAGAATGTTTATATATCTGTATGTATTTTTATGTGTAAAATAACGGTGCATGCGTTCCTTTATGGTACGTTGAACTCTTTCAGCTAAAGAAGCCTTATTTATAGAATTGGAAGTGTAATAGCTGATATTAAACTCTGACAGCATGTTCTGAAAAGCTCGTCCTATAAATTCTTTTCCCATATTCGTACAAAAATAGCCAGGAATCCTGTTTTCTTTCAACATCAGCGTTTTGGCCGCTTTAGCAACTGTTTCAGGCGATTTATTTTTCAGGGGAATTAGCCACAGGTATCTAGAGAATACATCTATTATGAATAGGATGTAACGGTAGCCATCGTTGTACACTGAATATCTTTGCATGTCTGTTAAATCTGCCTGCCAAATAGAGTCAATCGAGGCGGCTGTTGTCTTGGCTGTTTTAAACCTTTTTCTCACCGGTTTATGAAGTGTATAAGCATCCTAGCCCCGCAAAAATCTCTCAACATCTTTTTTCCTTACACCATAAACACCTCTGTACAATCTATTAACGCCACCATAGGATGCAAGGTTAGAAATGTCATAATAGTGCTTACTTAATACGTTAGCCATTTGCGTATTTTAGAGGCACGTGGATAAGGTTGGCCGTCTTCTCTCTTCTTTCTCCTCTTCAGAGACACTGCAGCTGCTGGGGGCGAAGGTGTACTCAGTTGTGACACGTGCGGTGCATGTTCTAAGTCTTTTAACCTATTCAGATTACCTATCAATGTTTTGGGAACATTTATTTGTTGTAGTCTTACTTTAATATGCCTCCATCCTGTTGGTGGGGGCCTATCCCACTTTCTCACCAGATCATGAACAATATCAACGATATTGGATCCTTGTACCCTTGTTCCTTCAACAATGACCTCGCCTGTATCGGTCCACTGTATGACGGGGTCCTCACTCAATAGATTATAAAGACTTAGCCTCAATGTATAGGGGAGGCTGTTTTTTAGCACATGTTCGATGTGCTGCGTTCCGCTACTCTTTGGTTGCTCAGGTCCTGTGTCGCTATGCTCAGCGCTACTCGATCTGTGCCTCACGGGGAGCTCTGTAGGATGCTTATAATCTTCGTACTCATGAAGAAATTTCTGCAAAGCCTCTTGGTACAAGATCCTTTTCTCATCAGGTGCTTTTTCACTGTTTAATAGGGTTAGCAACTCACTTTCCATTCTTTTAAGCCTACTTTTACGGGGCTCTAGAACCGCATCTGGACTCCTTTGTAATGAAGCAGACACCTCGTGCGGGATCACAACCACCTTCTTCATTATATTAATCTAGTCAGTAAAGGTCCCAAAATTGAAAATAAGATGGGCAGGAACGAACCGCCTCTTTGTACAATAATACGCTTTTTCTTACCCACAGTCTGACTTTTATGGGCGAGCGTCCGTATTATGTTCTTGTAACGACGTAAGCGAGTCTTCTGAGAGGATTTCATTGGAACATTACATTTTATAACATTAAGGCAGATTTCACAGATGCATTTTAAAAAGTCAGAGTCGATATTTTTAACAAACATCTGCTGCAATGCTCGAGGCAGTCGTTGATAGATTTTTATTAATTCGCGGTATTTCTTTAGCCTATTCGTCATTCTGGAATATACACGGTTTCAGGTTCGCTTGGAAATATATTCGTTCTTAGAAGCACCCTAAACGTGTTTCGCGGGTGAAGGTCACAAAGCAAATATCCATAACTTTGGTTTGTGGCCTCTTTATAAACCTCCAAAAACTCCTTACGCTAATTCGGAAACATTTGACTGGCTAATACCCCAATTTGTGACACATCTCTACGTTGCGCGAATAAGACTAGATATTGTGTATTTAGTGACACATCGCGCATGTATCTATTTTTGAAAAATAGATTCTGATTGATGAAGAACACGCTTATGTTAAGGTGGTGGGAGAATACTGTAAATGTCTCGGCAAACGTTTTATCCATCTCCAACATGAGATCTTCAATTACGATGACTGTATGTTCATTTCCCTTTAACGAATTAACGTCATAGACCCCCTTGTGGAACGAAACCTCATCTTGGTACTCGTTGAACACTGATTGATATGTCGAATAGCACCATATAACTTTATACACAAATTTTGAGAACATTTCCACCTTTTCTTTAATGATATTAAGCATAAACACCGTTTTACCACAACCTGTGGTTGGGCTCATGAACCTGAATTTTTATACGGATTCCATTTCTAACACGTCACACCCCTAAGTGGCTCATTTACAAAATATTACAAATAACGAGTGTTGATCCTTATATTTTGTTTTCTTCTTCAACAGAACCGTGAATGACGACGATGTACAGCCCCCCCCATCATCGATATCACGGATGAACCCATTGACCGTGCATCTACAGTACACACCCCCGCCGATGAGCCCTCACCAGCGACACTTGCACGTTCAAAGCGGAGGTGTGATGACGATCCTCCACGTCAGGTATAAAGCGTTCCAGGTTGTTGGAACACCGGTAATAGAACCCCAGCCCTCAACGTCTTACGCAACAACCCCCACATAGAGCATTCCGCCAATATACCCCCTTGTTCATCCTCCACAGCAGCTCCCCGTTCTGTTGAGCTGCAGTAATAGACCCCAACCCTCAACGTCTTACGCAACCAACCCCACAACAGCGTCCCCAAATATACCCCTTATTCATCCTCCACAGCTGCTCCCCGTTCTGTTGAGGATGGTATAACATTCGAGTTGGTGCGCACCGCAACCCCAACCCCAGCCTTGACTAGAAATCGGTATATAGTCAGGGTTGATCCTAGATCCATGTATAGCAACGGTATTGAACACGGACTACGCGCGTTGTAGACGTATTGTAGAGTTTGCCCTTCAGAACCGCGACGAGCGTGAAGTCAGGACGAGGCTGTCCTTCGGATTCGGGTCAGATGATCGGTGTAGATGATTTTTGGGTAGTAGTACCATTCAGGCGTTTGGCGGCTGAAGATGTAGAGTATATATTAGGTCGTATAATGCAGGCCTCCCAAAGTAGTATAGCCTTCAATATGGACAACTTCACGGTAAATATTGACCGTGTATTCCGTGTTGCGGGTCATAGTGCCACACCGTATACTCTTAACTTCAATTCTCAGGCTATTTAGACGGCATATAAACGTCGATCGTGGTTGCGGCTTTATAGCAGTAGTCTTAGCTCGTATGTTTACTGTACTAAATACACGGCCAAAAATTTGGTTGCCTACGGTCGTGGAGCGTGCCCGTAAACTAGCTGTAGACTGTGAACTTGAGTTTGACTGTAATATGGGTCCTGAAGAGCTGAGAAGGGTAGAACAGGAAATGAATGTTCGTATAGTTGTATTTGGACTGGATGATCGTCGTAGAACTGTGTATGTTTTTAAAAGCTGTGTGAGAGATCGTACAAGACCCCTACTTATTTTAGGACTGTCAGGGACAACATATCTCCCCATCCGTAATATAAGGTGCCTTTACGCGAGTTATGACAAAAGTCGAAAATATGGACGACATCATGATTTGTGTAAGGGTGTCTCGAGTTTGCGGATGATATAGTGAAACATTGTAAAGATGCCACATGGTATGTGAGCAGTGTAAAAGCCCAAATGTGAAAGCCGTGTAGTTGAAGCTGAGAAGAGGGATTGTAATGTGTGTAGACGCACATTTTTCAATAATAGCTGTTTTGAGTTCCATAAATCAATTGGCACGTGCAGGAAAATGAGAATCTGTGAATGTGGTATGTTTCACATGATGGATAATTGGGGAAATTTCAAGCACAAATGTGATGAAATTCACTGCTCTACATGCCATGAGAAATATAAGGCGGATGGTGTAAAGCATGTATGTTATATGAAAGACGCAAGCCTAAAAACAACCCTTGTATAACTGTGTACTACGATATAGAAACATACACGAACGCTGAAACCAAAGAGGTTATTCCACATTTACTTGTGAGCCAGACTATCTGTGATGAGTGTATGGAGATCGAGTGTGATGAGTGTCACAAATGTGGTAAACGGACAAACGTTTTTAAAACGAATGTCCACGATAGTCCTGAAACTATTTGTGTCCTATATTGTCAAGTTAGGGACAAGTTAAAAAAAATGACTGTATATTCTCGCCCATAACGGGGCAAAATTTGACACACAGTTCCTTTATAAGGAGTTGCTTGAGCACGAGTCCTCTGAGATATTTACAGGTGATCCTTGAAAAGAGGCAACAAATTAATACAGATGCAAATAAGAGGTAATGTACAATTTAAAGACACTTTATTATTCACACCTTGTAAATTAGCAAAGCTACCCAAGGTGATGGGCGTAGCAGCTGAGTTTCAAAAGGATATTTCCCTTACACATTCCTCACTAGTGAAACTTTAAATTACGTAGGTCTACCTCCACCCAAACATTACTTTAACTATGATTGTATGAGTACAGATGAACGTGAAGATTTTGATCGATACTACAACAGTTTTAATGAACGTAATCCTTATAATATAGCTGATGAATGTGAGCGTTATTGCGTGAATGATGTACGCGTGCTTAGAGTATGTTTCCAGGCCTTTAGAAGGATGTACATATGTCGTTTCAAATGCGATCCGCTGCAAGTCGCAACCACCATCGCTCATTATGTTTTACGGTGTTCAAGAATAACTTCATGCCTAAAGACACCTTAGCCATTTCACAGAAACAATCCCCGCAGTTATGGGCACAAGGCTATTTACTGGCTCATACACCTACACAGCAGACAGGTGTATACATAAAGCATGCCCGCAACACGGGTGAAGTACCCATTAAGGTTAATGGCCATGTTTTTTGGGTTGATGGTCTAAGTGAAAACCGTGTCACTGGCGAGAAGACTGTGTACTCCTTTAACGGTTGCTGGTGGCATGGATGCCCCCGTCCTGAGTGTGGAATCGTAGGAGATATCCACGGTAGATCTCCTGCCGACTGTCTTGCGTGGACGCGCACCCGCGATCAACTTATAGGTCCCAGTTCACTCACAAAGTCTTGTGGGAGCATGAATATGATGCACGGATGGAGACAGACGGGCGTACCGTGAAGAAATAAACACGATCAAGCGTTCAATGGTACTGGATCCTCTCAAATGCGGTGATAGCTTGTTCGGTGGGCGTACAAATCCCTTCAAGCTATACTTTCCACCTACGGAGGGTGTAACTCCATTACTACGATTTCTGTTCTTTATACCCCTACGTGATGAAGAACAATCCGTACCCCGTAGGTGCGCCTGAAAAAATAGTGGGCCTAACCTACCCTCCATCAACGATTTTCAAGAAATTTGAACGGGTACTATTTCGGCCTTTCTTTCGTAGACGTGCTCCCCCTCGCGATTTATGGATGCCGATCTTACCCGTCGTTATAGATCACAAACTCATGTTTCCCTGTGTGAAGTGCGCGGAAGAGAACAATGGTGATTGTGCCATACACCCACCAGCGTAAGATCAGAGGTGTATACACAAGCCCTGAGCTGGCCCTAGCCGTTCCATGGGTATAGAATAATGAAGATACATGAGGTGTGGAGGTTTCAGAAGCTACCCAACCTTTTCACACCATATATAAACGCATTTTTGAAGGATAAGGTTGAGGCGTCAGGATATCCGCGAGGGGTTGAAACCGAAGATGAAAAAACGTCTTATATTCAGCGTTACCGTGACCACGAAGGTATACAACTTGATCGCCCAAATTGTAAAGAATCCTGGCAAGCGCTTTAGTGCAAAATTGTGCCTAAACAGTCTTTGGGGAAAATTTGCACAGAATACGGTAAAGGGAACGTTCATTTGGCGCAAAGTTATAGTGAAGTCTGGGATTACGCCAACGCACCCGATAAAGAGGTCATGGAGATTGTGAATGTAGGTATACTTACATAATAAAGTACAACAATACTGAATTGGCCACAGATACCTCACGGGTTACAAACATTCCTGTAGCCAGCTTCACAACAGCCTACGCGCATCAAACTTTGGGGTCTATTGCATTCTCTTGGGCGGCGGTTTTGTATGCCGATACAGATAGCGTGATATTCACAGCGAGGAGGGGTGAATACATGCCTGCTATTGGGGAGTTCCTCGGTGAGCTAACTGACGAGATCAAGGATGAGTATGGGGACAACGCATACGCCGACTCGTTTGTGTCAACAGGGCCAAAACCTATGGGGTACGGGTGAGGATAGGGATGAAACGAAGTATATCGTGAAGGCTAAGGGTATCACGCTTAACCAAGCGAATCGGCGGGTCGTCAACTTTGATTCGCTGAAGGAGTTAGTGTGCTTGGAAGATGATGAGGGTGGCCGTCCGCCCCAACTGACTGTAGGCACCCACAATTTTCGGGCGCAGAAGCTGGGGGCGTGAAGGAACTTAGGGGTACAAAGGTGTGCCGTAACACCTATAGGAAACGCTACCAGGTGCCTGGTACCTATGACACCGTGCCCTTTCGATACCATTATCTTTGATATGTCTATTGCTAACTTAATTATTATACGTATTTGTAAATATGTACATCCTGATTATTTCGTTTATTAAATAAATCATGTTTCAACTAGCGTTTCACTTTGCGTGTGTGCGTATGTACAGTAAAAGTTAAGCCCCGCCCACTGTAAGACCGGCTACGTGAATCATGCCGCAACCCGAGCAGGCCTCTACCCACGCATTCTCAGTTGACCTCTGTATACCCTTGAGCTCAGACGTGTATTCTAGCGCCTAGAAGGAAAATAGTAATGGCTACCTTTAATATTGCGTGTTCAACATTTATGAAGTGGTATTCAGCAAAGTGGATAGATGTAGTGGATATTGAAAAACTCCCTATTCCCGCCTCCTTTGCCTCTTTTAAGGCCGCATTGAATCGTGTGAAGGATCATGATATTCAAATACTCTACGGATATTCTAGCGAGGGGGTTGTAGGATTTCGCAGTACAGACGATGTACTGAAGTATGTTATACAGGGTGTCCCATAAGTCCGGCATCATAGGAGAAATTCATATTTTTCTATTTCTACAAAACATAATTCAAATTTTTCTCTTTCTACAGGCCATAATGTCTGTGAGCAAGGAAGAACGAATCCAGATAATTCTACTCATAGGAAATCGGAGTCAAAGAGAGGCCGCTGCTGAATTTAACAGACTGCATCCAGACCGCGAGCCAATAACACAGAGTTGTGTTAGCAGACTTGTTGCAAAGTTTAACCCTTTAACGCCGACTGGGTCGAATACGTACCGTTTCAAATACACGCATTTAGACTTAACCCTACAAAAACGTTCGGCGTTAAAGGGTTAAGGAAACAGGATCCATAGAAGATAAACCACGCAGTGGACCTTCAAGGAGGTCCACTGACGATGATACAGCGACTGCTATCCTGGCTCATTTTAACAGAAGTCCCAATAAGTCTCTTCGGCGATTGTCCGCCGAGACAAGAGTGTCGAAAAGTAGCATCCATCGCATTCTTCAGGCTCACAAATGGCATCCATATAAACTTCAGATCCTACAGAAATTAAGCGAAGATGATCCCGACCGGCGGATGGAATTTTGTGAATGGGCTACGGCACAATATGCTCGGGATGCCAATTTCCCGTCCACCATTCTGTTCAGTGACGAGGCTGTTTTTTATGGAAATGGTGAGGTAAATCGACAGAACACCACCTACTGGTCTCAAAACAACCCTCACTGGTATACCTCTTCAAAGGAACAAGGTGCATCTCGGGTGATGGTATGGTGTGGCATTTGGAAGGATCGCATCATAGGCCCCCTCTTTTTCGATGAACATGTCACTGGAGGCACCTACCTACGTATGCTCAAGGAAGAAGCATTTCCCAGTGTCTTGAACGAAGAAGGAAATTTCCCAACATGGTTCCAGCAAGACGGCGCTCCTGCACATTACAGCACCCAAGTAAGGGAATACCTGTACCAACAATTCCCTGGTCATTGGATAGGACGTCGAGGGCCTGTGGAATGGCCAGCTAGAAGTCCGGATCTCACGACACTAGATTTTTATCTCTAGGGCCACTTGAAAGCGCTCGTATATGCAGAGAAAATTAGGAGTGTTGAACATTTGCGGCAGCGCATTATTGGGGCGTGTAACACCATTACTTCTGACATTCACCGTGTGCTTGCTGACTGGGTATCACGTCTGAATTTGTGTATTGAAAACAATGGTGGACATATTGAGCACGTTCTGTAAATAAAAGCTTTTGTTTTGCCTTTTTTTTATTATTTTTCCTATGATGCCGGACTTATGGGACACCCTGTAGAACTAAGCTTTATAAAGGCTCACATATACAGCGCAGTAGAAGAAGCAACACGGTCAGAAGATAAACAACAGTTATGGTTAGTGAGTCTTGTGGATGAGTGGTGTGATAAGCGGTATTATATCATGTTACACCATACCGATTACTCGTACCCTACGGCTGAAAATGTAAATCTTGTCATCATGGACAATCTTAAGTATTTTTGCCACTACATTAATATACAGTATATCATGATGAGGTTTGTAGCGAGGTTGTGGCTAAAGGTTTGTGTGAATTTTTAACAGATTTTAGAGATGAGTATCGCCTGTTAAACAAAAAGGATAAATATGAACATATGTTTTTCTCTAATAGCGCACCGGTTTGTGAAGATGTTTAGGAGAGATAAAATATTTAAAAAATGTGTTTAGTTCGTGAAAATTACTTGAAGGAAAATGTCTGGTGCGTATTCAGGGAAGTGGTAGTGATAAAACATTAAAACCGAAATTAATTCTTGTACCGGAAAATTTCTCAAGACACCTGCCCAATATAATGGGATACAACGATTCGATCAGCGCCGTATACGTTTCATGAGATTATGGTGTGACTCACTCCTCCCGGAGCATACGAGTTCGAACAAACCCATTCTCGTTTCATGAGGATGATTCACCCTGCCCGTCGAGCCGATCCTGCATGCCTGCCTCCTGTGGCTCATAATCATCTCAGAGCTTGCACCGAGTGGACGCGCCATAGTCATCTCGAACCGTGTGAACGTGCGAATACGATGGAACTCCCTTTGAGAAGCATTCTCAACGCCTCGTACGACGTCTCCGTGACGAAGTCATTGCGCGTGTTCAGGCGAGAAACCGGCACCATTAACTGTGTGCTTGAAACGATCTGCAGGCATGCAAGCAAACGTAACGTTATTTATTTAAGTCTTGAGGAGATGCATAAAATCTTCGTGGTAGTTGAGATGTGGGCTGAGGACCGTTATAAAATACCAGCTGACGTAGGTACAAGAAGAGAGACGATTAGTGACGCCTCCTCATATACCATTGTTTGTACATTGAGTGTAAATAACGAACACCCATGCATTGATATACGACTGATGTAGAAGAACACAGCTGATAATGACGTTCTTGTTCCTACACGAAACCGTTTCATCCTCGACAGAATGTTTGAGATCGTCGGATTCCGTAAGCTGAAGCCTATATTAAATGCACGTGTTACAGACATGACTTATTTTGACACGGTACTTGAATACGCTTACACCGCTCTGCTCGACGTATTTGTTGAATGTAGGAATGAACAGGGGGAGAACGGTATAGATCTGGATGCATATTTAAAAGGTTTAGATTCTTCGAAACATCCTGAGCTTTGGTACAAAGCACTTGAGAGGTACAGAGCTGAGCTCGCCTACACTGTTCACCCTGAAGAGCTGCACTTCTATATAGTGGATAGGTGTCGTTACGATTTGGTAGAATATTTCCAATCCCGTTATGCCGAGTGAAGAAGAGTTCACGATTGAAAAGTTCGGGACGTTAAGAAAAAGCCCCGATTGGAACGGCATGATTATAAACTTGTATTTAATGTTGTGGTTAACGATGACATTTTTGTGCGTGCTTTTGATTGTGTTCTAGCTGTGTTTAAAGATAACTTGCCCGCCGGCGAGTGTAAAGTGGGTACAAAAATAGTGTTGAACGATATGAAAGCCATTTATGTCGAGTATTGGCCGCCGCATCAGTTAAACGGTGAAGTGATGCTTGGACGGTTTTACTACATCGTACAAAGTAATGGCGATGTGGATATAGACTCCATCATATGCGAATTTAGCGTTTTGTATCGTAGAACGTAAATACAATATATATATATATATATTTCCTCTAATAATATGATTATACGTTTTGTATATTTTTTCCTGTACTAATATTTGATAATATAACTATATTTTTGTTGTACTAATATTTGATAATATAACTTTTGATAATATAACTATATTTTTCTAATATTTTGTTAATACTATGTTTTGTACGATTATATATAATTAATATATCTATATATTTTCCTGTACTAATATTTTGTTAATACTATGCTTTGTATGATTATATATTTTCCGTTCTATTATTTGACCATATACTGTACAGGGCTATTCAAAATGATTCATCCGATTTCAACTGAGAATACTTCCGTACCTATCAACCGTGCATCAACTGGGCATACACCACATGAAAGAGAAAATCTCCGTGTTTTACAAAATCACCGCGAGAGGGCTCCAAAGTCACCACGCCGTGGCCTAGCCTAGCAACAAACAGTCAGTGTGAAAATGGCGTCCGCACAGCAGAAGGCGTTTTGTGTGTTGCAGTTTTCGAGCTGACTTGGTGCTCCACAGCTGGCCCCCTAGGTCGCCGGATCTTACACCGTGCGACTTCTTCCTTTGGGGGTACGTTAAGGATACTGTGTACGTGCCACCGTTGCCCACATCTTTGGATGAGCTCCGAACTCGCATTGTTACTGCCGTAGAGTCAGTGACAACGGACATGCTGGAGCGAGTATGGGAGGAATTCGACTATCGTGTCGACGTTGCTCGTGTAACTAGGGGAAGTCACATAGAGCATTTATGAGGTGAGAGACAAAATTTGGACAGTTTTTCTTTTGGTTGATGTATCACAAATCACTCTGTATTTGTAACATTAAAAAATATTCTCATTTGAAATCAGGTGAATCATTTGAATAGCCCTGTATATGTCCATTGTATATCCATTAATTCAGCTAAAATAAACAGAACGTTGTATTGGTGTCTTATTTATTCCTTGTACACGATTATATCATTTGGGTTCTAAAACGGTTTTCTGAATATTTAATTAATTGCTATTTGTCAAATCGGCCTTCTAAGCCAACCGGAATATATGATTTAAATAAATAAGTAGCGAGGTTGTCAGCTCAACTTTCTAAGCCAGATGACAGAAGAATATATGAATAATTAAATACATGGTGAAAACTGGCAACTCAGCCTTCTAAGTCAACTGGCTGAATAATATATGGAATAATTAAATAATTAGCGCAATCTGGCAACTCAGCCTTCTAATCCAACATTGATATATGCTTTAAATAAATAACGAATCTGGCAGCTCAGCCTTCTAAGCCATCACGGTTGGGATTTATTTTCCGTACGAGTGGTTTCTACACCCCACCTTAGGCCTACGGGGCTCTTTTTCTTTCTTTTTTTATGTTTTATCATCACCTTAGACGCACGGGGAGAACATTAGGATACCCTGAGTCCCGCCTTGAGTACGAACCCTGTTCCTCTTAGCACACGTGCACTGTGACACTTGGCTGAGGCGCAGGGCACCCAGCAGGTGGACGCGGTGATGCCAGTGGCGCCCAGCAACCGGACGCACGGGGCTCGTGCCCGCCGACGCGCGGCGCGTCAACTGATGCACTGGCTGATTAGGGGCACTATAAGAGAGCGGCGGGGTGGCTAAAGACCTCATATGCGTCTGACAGCTGTCAGGCGAAGAACCCCCTCTTCTGGGCCCTCTCCTCTTCCTTTCTCTCTCTCTCTCTCTGCCCCTTTGGGGGGTGCCTTGCAAGAAGGGGTTGTGGGGTGCCTTGCAACATTATGCAATTGCAATTGCACTCTACTTTTTTTCGCCCATACTACTGGCCTTCTCTTGCGCGCTAACGTTCCGCCGCCACTGACCATGACAATGGAACAAAATTTTAAGCATTCTTGAGCACGTTAATGAATATAATGAACACGAACTTTCCTCTTAAATCAAAAGTAATATCTAAAACTAAATACAATAACCACTGGACCGCACCAGCACTCATTGTGAGTATCAAACCGGAGCATACTCTCTTTAAATTGTGGAAAGCTGATATTATTACCGAACAGGCATACAAAAATTACTGTAACAGACTTAATGCAATTATTAAAAGAGCGAAAGCAGATCACTACTGTCCAAAACATGATGAACGAAAATCAAATCCCAAAAGGCTATGGAACACTATGTAGGATTTAATTAACACACAAAAGATGAAAACAAATCCCTTGTCCTCCCTCACCCAAGGCGGAAATTTAAAGGCCAAGTTATTAAGCAACTTCTTTGCAAATATCGGCTTCAATACTGCAGCCTCGATTCCAAATACTCACAATCACTACCGACAATACATGCCACAACCAAAAAACCCCAGCAAAAAACACACTGTCTTGGTCTTCCTCGACTTGTCAAAAGCATTTGATACACTTTCGCATGAAATCTTATTAAATGAACTTCACAAATACAGAATAAGAGGAAATATCCTCAACTGGTTAAAAGTGTACCTGACAAGTCGTCATCAGTGGTGGTCGGTCAATTCGTCACCGGTCAATTTTGTAACCGGTCGTTTCGTCACCATGCTAATATAGTGTAATACATTATATGATTTTGTTAATAATTATATGACTAGGTTAGGTTAGGTTAGGTTTACGTTAGGTTAGGTTAGGTAAGGTTAGGTTAGGTAAGGTTAGGTTAGGTTAGGTTACAATAAAGAAACAGGTGTGTTGTTACCATTTCCTAAATATCTGAAGTGCAGAAAAGGAAAACAGCGTGGCACAAAAGAAATGACTCTGATTACGATATATGTAAGGCCAATAAACTTGAGTGTTAATGGACAAACATGCACACGGATATTGAGATACTCCGTTTCTTATGAGATTTTATGCGATTTATATAAGTCTTTGTAACCAACACCAACCAAAAATTTTAAATTTATATACCGGTGACGAAATGACCGGGTGACGAAATTAACTGGGGACGAATTGACTGGTGACGAATTAACAGGTGACGATCTGACCGGTGACGAATCAGTACATGAGATTAATCTGACAAGGCGATGCTAACTAGTAGGGTGCCACAAGGTTCTATTCATGGGCCATTACTCGTATTTATAATATTCGCGTCAATGATTTTCACCTCTGAACCACATTAAACTGAGTGCAATATGCAGATAATACTACACTTATTTCTTCCCATTATAATTTAGACCTGATAAATGAAACGAACAGGCAATTAGAGCATGTTTATAAATGGATGTGCGCTAATAAACTTTAACTGAACCTGACAAAGTCATCTTAAATGATTATTACCACAAAACATATAAATACAAACTGTCAAATAAAGATTGTAAAAACTACTCTCGCGAGGGTGAATGAAGTTAAAGTACTTAGCATTAATTTTGACAAAAAAGCTAAATTTCAAAAGTCATGTACAACATCAAATCTAAAATATCAATATTTTTCTTCATAATTTATTATTTAAACTAAAAAAAAAAAATTTCCTCTAAACACACTCCTCACCCTGTATTATTCCTTCACCCAGCCACATTTATTACATTGCATTACAACATGGGGTAGCTCAAAGAAATATATAAAACATCGTTTAGAATTCACCCATAAACAAAATGCCCCCGCGAACACTCTAATGATGATAACAGACAAGGTCACACTTCCCTAATGTTTACAGAGCTAAATATTTTAAAACTAAGTGATTTATACAGATTGAATGTTGCTGTCAGTATGTTCAAAGTTCTAAATAAAAATCAACATACATCACCCATTCAAAGAGCAATCAATCCCCCCCATCAAATACATCATAATTATAACAACAGACTCCCCGGAGATTTTATACACAAACCAAACTATACAATGGAAACTGCAGGAAATATACTTTCTTTCAAAGGAGCAGATATACCTAGTGTATATTTAATCTTCGGGCTACCATTAGCTTGAAATTCGATCATTATCATCTTTATCGTTGTCTAATGCTATTAGTTGAATATATTTACTTTTGAATATAACGTTATTTTTACTTTTAATTAAGGTGTTTTAACTTTTTTTGGCTAATAGACATACATTACGTTGTCATTATATAGGCTAAGGCAGTGGTGGCGAACCTATGGCATGCGTGCCCATTTGGGCACGCGATCAAATTTGCCTGGCACGCCTAAGCATAGAAATTGTTATCCAAAAACGGAGTAAAAAATAATAGACTTAATGTTTAGAATTTGTGTAATGTATATAAACTTTGGTGGTACGCGAATTTTTTTTTATGGTTTACATGTTTATTTTTGGCACGCCGACTGTAAAAAGGTTCCTCACCCCTGGGCTAAGGTGAGTTGGAAACGGAAGGGCTGAAGCTGAGGTTTTTGTACATTCTCACCTCAGGAAGATTCTCGCACAGAACCTGCGAGTCTTTGCGAAGTAACTTTAGTAACGTTCCTAGGGTTTTTATATGCAGCTTTCTTCATCCCGGGAAATCCCGGGGACTCCCGGAAAAATGAAGCCAATTCCCGGGATCCCGGGAAATCCAGGAAATAGTTGTATATTTAAGAGAACGATAATTTTTTTAATTGTTCAGTGATAAAATACCCTTTAAGAATTGGGATAACCAATTACTTATGCCTAGATGACCACTTTTGCATTGTAATACTTGAATTGAGTTTACCAATCAGTGGTAGCTATTTATTATTTATTAAACATAATATTTATCACACGTACTCAGGAAGTAAGAATGGTTTCATGTATTATGATGATTTAGTGAGTGACATTCGTATGCCTTTTTATTTTTGATGTAGAAAGAATACTGAAAATTATATCTTTCTCCACAATTTTTTAAACCCATTTTTTCTTCTTTTTTGATTCAGAGTTTATTATAAAAAGTAGCTAAACTGACTAAAATGAAGAAAATGACATTTTTATGTATTTTCTTCCCTAAAAATAGCCCATAAAATGAAAATAATTATTTAGCATATTTTTAGCATAAAATGGAAACAGGTTTAGCATAATTTTAGGCGATTTAGCATAATTTAGCAGCAGGTTTAACATAATTTGGCTAAAAATTTCTGGAAACACTGCAAAAAAGTTGCCAGAACTATTTGACAAAAAGTAGCCTAGCTTTGTAAAGAAAAAAGTAGTACAATTGAAATTCAATATCACAATTCAAAACAAATAATATTCAATTCAAAACATCGTGCGAAAGTAAAAATTATCGTACCGTGTGACCACAAAAATTGTCCCTGTTTTTAATCGCTTATTACTCAGTCATTATTGCAGCTTCACAAATGAAATAAAAAGCATTCGAAAGAGAACATTTTAAAGTTTTAATTTATTCTACATGTGTTCAAAGTGACGTCCCTGGACATTCTTACATTTCACACAACGGGAAAGGAAGTTATTTATTACATTTTCCAAAACGCTGCATTCAATGGACTGTACACTTTCTACCACCGCTTGCTTTAATTCTTCGATAGAGGATGGCTCTTGCCTGACTAATTTGTCCTTGACAAATCCCCAGAGAAAAAAGTCCATAGGTGATAGATCGGGAGATCTTGCGGGCCAGGGAAACTGCGAGCGATGAGAAATGAATCTTTGTTCAAAAAATCTTGTTAAACATTCCAGTGATTGCCTAGTTGTGTGGGCTGTTGCTCCGTCTTGCTGAAACCACTTGTTACTGCAGTTTTCTTGTTCAAAAACAGTGTTCAGCATTTCTACATATCTTTCTGAAGTTACTGAAAGCGGTCTCCTTGTCTCTGGGTCCTCAAAAAAGTAAGGACCATAAACCTTGCTGCTACTCAAACCACACCAGACAGTAACTTTTGGTGAATGCAGGGGTTTCTCCAAGTGTATATTTGGCTTGTTTTGTGACCAACACCGGTAATTCTGTCTGTTGATGAACCCATTGAGATAGATGTGGCATTCATCACTGAATATTATGTCACTTAATCTTATCTGGTTTTGTTCAATTATTGTTTCAATGCGTTCACAAAACATCAAACGACGCTGGTAGTCTTGTTCGCTAAGCTGTTGCAAACACATAATTTTGAATGACTTCATTCTCAAATCCAACGTGATTATTTTCCGAATGCTCTCCCGTTTGATTCCTGTCACAGCTGATAGTCGTCTCACAGATTTCTTGTTGTCCGTTTCAAGCTGATTTGCGACTGAATCAATGTTTTCAGCGGTTCGCACACCTTTGCTGCGCCCAGAGTTGCCTTTATGCATGTTCTTGATTGAGCCGTGATGTTTCCATTTTGCGAAAATCCTGCGAATCGTTTTAGGATCTATGGTCCTTTGCTGACCGTATTGTCGTCTGAAAGACCGTTGGGTGGCAACTACCGAGCCATGTTTGATCATCTCTTCTGCGATGAAAACACGTTGCATGTCCGACAAATAACCCATGATTGTGGTGGATAAAACTGTCATTTTTTTATAAGTACTGATTTCGTATCCAGGATATCGAAAAAATTAAATAAAACTTTTAAATATTCTTTTTCGAAAGCTTTTTATTTCATTTGTGAAGCCGCAATAATGACTGAGTAATAAGCGATTAAAAACAGGGACAATTTTTGTGGTCACACGACAAATAACCCATGATTGTGGTGGATAAAACTGTCATTTTTTTATAAGTACTGATTTCGTATCCAGGATATCGAAAAAATTAAATAAAACTTTAAAATGTTCTCTTTCGAATGCTTTTTATTTCATTTGTGAAACTGCAATAATGACTGAGTAATAAGCGATTAAAAACAGGGACAATTTTTGTGGTCACGCGGTATTTATGCGATAATTATCGTACGTCTGGCAACGCTGTCTGTGGGTCAGAAAGAAGTTGCATGCAAGATGAGTTGCTTGCGATCGCTAGATAATATACTGAGGCTCGGTTCCTTGTATTATACGCAGCGCTAGCGACATTCCCTCGGCCAGTTTTTGGCATACGGGCCCACTTTTAGATTGCTCTAAGTTGCTAATGCTAGTAGGTGTTCATTTAAGAAAGCAGAAAAGTAGAATAAAATGTGGTAAATATTATGCAGTTTTCTTTAATTCTACCCAAGAGCCTTCTAATAACAAAAGAAAAAAGCAAATAAACCAATAAAAAATAAATTAAGTCATTTTAAAATCCCGGGATTTCCCGGGATATTTGTCCAATTCCCAGGATTTTCAAATCCAATAAAAACAGCCGGGATCCCGGGAAAGAAACCCTAAACGTTACGGCAAAAAAAAAAAGTGTATATATATATATATATATATATGTGTGTGTGTGTGTGTGTGTGTGTGTGTGTGTGTGTGTGTTCATATATACACACAGTGTGTGTTTATATATATAAATATATACACACGGCAGATACTGAGAACCTTTAAACGAAGGGAAGGAATATAATGATTCCTCTACTGAAAACACTGATCATACCCAAATTGGAATACCGCTCGGTCCTAACTAACATCCCCATATAAAAAATAAGACATTAGACAGCGAGAAGGGATTCAGAGAAGCTTCACAGCCAAGATCAATGGGTGGAAAGAACTAAATTACTGGGAAAGGTTACGCGAATTAAACCTATATTCACTGGAAAGGAGGAGAGAGAGATACACCATTATTTACACTTGGAAAATAATGGAGAAACTAGTCCCTAATCTTACTCTGAACCCTGTAACTCCCCAAACAACGGTGGAAAGTAGAAAAGGAAGACTGGGTCGTGTTCCCAAATTAAAGGCGAGACAGGGAACATCCTTAACCCTGAAAGAAAATAGTTTTGTTGTGAGAGGACCAAAACTGTTTAATCAGCTGCCCAAAGACCTAAGGAACACGAATGGTGTTGCAGTCGACATCTTCAAAAGAAGATTAGACGCCTGGCTCAGAACAATCCCCGATGGCCTGGCGTACCTGGCTATGTGAGGTGGAGAGTACGAGAAACCCACTCACTACTTCACCACGCCAACTCGAGAGGAGGGGCGACAAGCTTGACCTTCGTGAAATAAGGAATCATCGCGCGGAACATTTGAAAGGTTGAAAGGATAATATTACGTTCACGAGAACCAGAGTACATTAGGTTTGGTTGTCGTTTTAGATTGGTTAGCTACTTTCCACGAGACCAATTTCGGCCAATCACGATCTTTGTAACAAATTTCGACTTTATCTAAAAAACTAGTGTCCGCGAAACTTAATACTGTATATATATATATATATATACTGTATATATATATATATATATATATATATATATGCGCCTCAATGCGCCTCGGTGGTGTAGTGGTTATATATATATATACCGTATATGTATGCGCCTCAATGCGCCTCGGTGGTGTAGTGGTTAGCGTCGCTGACTGCAAATCCATCGGCCCGGGATCGAGACCCGGTGACGGCAGCCGGCCCGTAGCAAAACCCAGCTGTTCATCCTTCCACGCAATAAAGAAAGTGGTTGGTAGATAAATGGGTACCTTGGGTGGCCTAGTGGTTAAGACGCCGCGCTGGTCTGCCGGTGGGGCGTGGTTCGGATTCAACGTTAAACTGTAGGTCTAAGGTGGAGCGAAAAGATTGACCTTCGTCAGAATGAACAACTCGGGCGGAAGCTAACCAAAGGTTATATATATATATATATATATATATGCATGTATGACTTCATTGAAAGGTTTGTTCCTAGAAGCGCAATTTAAGGAGGAATACAAAAACCAAACCAAAATACTCATCAAAATACTCATCAAAATACTAATCATTTTAAACATTTCTTGTTTAAAATTTATAGCAAGGAAAGAGCAAACGTTTCGAAAATGACTTTCCATCTTCTCTGCTATAAGTCATTTCCGAAACGTTTGCCATTTGCTTCTTATATTTTCTAAACAAGAATTATGATAAAGGGGGAGGGTTGGTGTCAGGAAGGGCATCCGGCCGTAAAAACCCACGCCACAACCAAATGAGATGAGTCAAAAACCAAGATGGAGGCGACTCACCTTAAACAGCGACCCCATATAAAAATGGGATTAATTATGCTGAGGAAGAAGAAGAAGAAGAAGAAGATATATATTGGGATGATATCTGTCTGTCTAATGTTCTATTGTCGTTTGTACACGCCTAAATAACTTGTGTAATTTGCATCAAATTTAGTGTACACATTAAGGGAGAACCAGGGAAGGTTTTAGAAATACAACCACGCCTCCCAGTCT
Source organism: Bathynomus jamesi (assembly GCA_023014485.1). Lineage (NCBI taxonomy): Eukaryota > Metazoa > Arthropoda > Malacostraca > Isopoda > Cirolanidae > Bathynomus > Bathynomus jamesi. Next base: position 801,532 of record JAJOZX010000059.1, read on the forward strand.
CCCGTAGACTGTGACTTTAGCTGCGCAAGGCGCAGCAGGTGTTCTAGTGTATATATAATATATATATATATATATATATATATATACCTTACTTATACCAACCTGAAATTGTGTGTCTATAGGTCTATATATATATATATATATATATATATATATACACCTTACAACCTTACAAAGGTTTCGCGTGATGATTCCTCATTTCGTGAAGGTCAAGCTTGTCGCCCCTCCTCTCAAGTTGGCCTGGTGAAGTAGTGAGTTTGATTCTTGCGCTCTCCACCTCACATAGCCAGGTACGCCCGGCTCATCGGGAATTGTTCTGAGCCAGGCGTCTAGTCTTCTTTTGAAGATTTCCACTGCAACTCCCTTCGTGTTTCTTAGATCTTTTGGCAGCTGATTAAACAGTTTTGGTCCTCTCACTACAAAACTATTTTCTTTCAGAGTTAAGGATGTTCCCTGTCTTGCCTTCAATTTGGGAATACGACACAGTCTCCCGTTTCTACTTTCAACCGTTGTTTGTGGAGTTATAGGGTTCAGAGTAAGATTAGGGACTAGTTTCTCCATTATTTTCCAAGTGTAAATAATGTTGTATCTCTCTCTTCTCCTTTCCAGTGAATATAGGTCTAGTTCGCGTAACCTTTCCCAGTAATTTATCATAGTTCTTTGCACCCATTGATCTTGGCTGTGAAGCTTCTCTGGATCCCTTCCAGCTGTCTAATGTCTTCTTTTTTTATATGGGGATGTTAGGACCGAGCAGTATTCCAATTTGGGTATTATCAGGGTTTTCAGTAGAGGAATCATTACATTCCTATCCCTTCGTTTAAAAGTTCTCAATACCTGTCCCGTTATTCTCTTTGCTCTGTTTACTGCTTTTTGTGTTTCAAATTTCGCATCATCTGTCATTACAACCCTTAAATGTTTTGCTCTGGAATTTCTCTGGATTTCCTGTCCATTTGGGGTATAATATTCCATGGATTTTTGGTCTTCTCTTTTTCCATACCGTAATAGCTGAAATTTCTCGGTGTTAAACTTCATATTGTTGTCTTCCGTCCACTTGTAGATTCTGTTTATGTCGGTTTGTAGAGATCCTATGTCTTCTGGGTTTCTTATTTTTCTACTGATCTTTGTGTCATCCGCAAAGGATGTTACTGTGCTGTCTCTGGTAACGTCCTCATCTATGTCAGTTAGTATGATTATGAAGAGTAGTGGAGCTAATACTGTTCCTTGTGGTACTGAGCTGAGGACCTCTGATTCTGATGACGATACTCCTTGTACTGTAACGACTTGCCGCCGCTCACTAAGGAAATTATATATCCATTTACCTACTTTTCCTGTTATTCCCATATATTTCAGTTTATGTATTATGATTCCATGGTCACGTTTGTTGAACGCTTCAGCAAAGTCTGTGTATAGTACATCATAGTTTTCATTACTTTCCATTGAATCAATAATGTTGTTGTAGTGTTCCATTAATTGTGATAGGCATGATCTGCCTGACCGAAACCCGTGTTGGTTATCATTGAATTTTTTCTGAGTTTCCAAAAAGTCAGATTTTCTGTCTAACTATTCTTTCAAATATTTTAGTGAGATGGGATGTAAGCGATACTGGCCTATAGTTTGTGGCCTCGGATCGATCACCTCCTTTATATATTGGGACTATGTTCGCGCTCTTCAGGATGCCCGGTATTTCTCCCGTGTCTAGTGATCGTCTCCATATCCAGTATAGGGGCTCAGCGATTGCATTCTTGCAGTTTTTGATCAGTGTGGCATTCCATTTATCCGGTCCTGCCGCTGAGTGTGTTTTTAGTTTCCCTATGGCTTGTGTAATATCATCCGTCGTAAAGTCGAAATCCGTTATACTGTCCCCTTGTGGTTCTTCTTCAAAGAACGCGTTTCTATCGCATATCAATTTGTCAGTTTTTGGGATACTGAAAGATGATTCGTACTGAGCTCTTAATATTTCAGATACTTTTGTTAGATCATCAGATAAAGCACTGTTCTCATTTTTTAAAGGTCCGATAGTCGCCTGGGTTTTCGACTTTCTTTTTGCGAAATTATAGAAGTACTTTGAGTTAGCCTTTATCGCTTCTATAGCGTCATCTTCTTTTTCTGTATGCTTCTCGATTAGTTCCTGTATGACGACATCGATACTTTGCAGTTTATCATTTAATATTTTTCTGATGTTGCTATCTTTACAATTACTTAATTTTGCAGTCACTCTTTTTCTTTTTCGAAACAATGCCCTCTTTTGTCTTTCGAACCTGCTTCTCTTTCCTCTTTGTTGTATCTTTGGGACATGTTTTTCCACAATTTCTAACGTCTTCTCCTCTAACGTCATTAGCATCTCCTCCGTTGTCTTGGCCTCGAAAATGGTTTTCCAATTTAATACTTCCATGCTGGATGTCACATCTTCTCAGTTTATAGCTTTGGAGTGAAAATAAAAAATTTCGAATTTGCTTCTTTCTGTTGTGCGTGTTTTTTCCTTTCCTGTTGCCTTTATATTAGTTGTTATTTCAATGATGTTATGGTCCGATATCATAATTGGGGATATTTCTACCTTATCAATTAGAGCTAGTAGCATTTTTATCTGCTCCTGGTCTTCTCGTGTGCCTCCCTTGTCCTGGTGTATACATATATTTTTTCCTATCCTTTTGTATTTCATGAATGGGAAATTAAAATCACCACAGAGAAAAATATTTGGGGTTGGAGAGTGTAGATCTTTTACCAAGTTTCTTACTTCTGTAATGGAATCTGAAAATTTTGAGGTTGGCGTGTTTGGGGGTCCGTACATTACAATTAGTACCATATTTAATTTTTCAATTATATATATATATATATATATATATATATATATTAGGGATGCACCGGAACCAGAATATCAAGTTCTGGTCGGAACCGGAACTTACCGGAACTTTTAAAATGTTCCGACCGGAACTGGAACTGTGGGTGTTGCTTAAACAACGAAAAAAAAATCTGTTTCATAGGACACCCAGAAATGCTAGTATGATATTATTGGTCTTTGTCTCGGTTTTTAAAATAATTTCTAAAACTAAAGCCATGAAATGAAGTTCAAATAGGCCACTATGTTGCTTTTGTGTTACATCATGGATTGGAGGAAAAATAAGAATATTAATAAGAACATGTTTTAGTTCATGAAACAGTAACCAATAGCACAATAAAAAGTTCCGGTTCCGGCGGTTTATTTTTCCAAAGTTCCGACCGGAACCGGAACTTCATAAAAATGATGTTCCGATCGGAAGTAACCGACCGGAACTAATTTTCGGTGCATCCCTAATATATATATATATATATATATATATATATATATATATATATATATGCCTAACATTTCACTTCAGGCTGAATACAGTACTTCAAATTCTTAAAAAAAAATGATATATCATATATATATATATATATACTGTGTATATATATATAGACTCTATATATTATTTTTTTCTAAGAATTTGAAGTACTGGATTTCAGCCTGAACATGAAATGTTACGTTGTACAGTCACGATACGTTTTCGCTACAGCAAAGCTAAATATAATCTGCACGAAATATAACGTACATCATTTTGTATCGGAACTGTTATTAACGTCATACAATAAATAACTGCAGTAGCTAATTTCGGTAAATTCATCTATTCGTGACGAATGAAGCGTTAACGAACTCAAACGTATGACAGTGTGACGTCACTATATTTCTACGAAAAAGGAGAGAATTTAATGCAGTTTTTATCATATGATGCAATAAAACTCCCTTACGGTGATGTCATTCTTTTATGTTAAATGCTCTCTTTATTTTAACATTAATTTTAAACAGCAATGTATAATGTAAGAGTACAGAAAATTAACTAATGTTAAGGATATATATATATATTATGTAGGAAGGAGGGGGCCAGAGCGCCCGCAAAAATGCCTTTTCTATATAACAAGGAGAGAGCCAAAATCATGGTATTTGAGACCCACGGTGTCATTTTATTTTATTGTTTTTAATAAATTTTGAAAAGGTTGTGTAGTGTGTAAAATGCGTGTATGTGTAGTGAAGAATGGAGGGAGAAGTGTGTTTGAGAGCATGCTTAGACTGCTCACAGGGTAGGTGAGAGTGGCACTAGTGTTGCCAACTTGGGCTACTTTTCGCAGATTGGGCTACTTTTTTGGGTCCCCTGCTAAAAAATAAAATTTTCTGCTATCTGCTACTTTTTGGGCTACTTGTAACGTACGTCGTCATAAATTACGCGCAAGACAAGTTTCAAACTTGTAATCTGCGGAGTATAAAAATTTGTGTGAACTGTGCGCACTTTGTATTTCAAGTGAAATAAATTTGTGTGTAATATCTTAAAATGAGTAAGTGGGGTCAGTACGACAAAAAATTTAAAAAAGAATGGCTACACTGTCAGGAATTTTCAAAGTGGCTTCAAGAAGTAGTGGGAGACAATACCAAAGCATCTTGCAAAGTTTGTCATGTACAGGTGAGAGCCCATTATATATATATAATCTGCTACTATTTTTCGTAATTCGTTATTTTTTATTAATTTTACTGCTACTTTATAAAATAAGAGTTGCAACACTGGCGTGAGAGAGGGAAAAAAGATCAGTTAAAGAGGACAGTGACAGGAGAAACAGGAGTTCCAGCACTCCCTATCTCTTGTCTAACGTCCGCTCCCCCAACTCCGTAAACCCTCCGGAGTATTTCCCTGATTAATACTTCGTTTTTCAGGTTCATTTCGTACTCAAACGTAAAGTGACGCAATCCCCTAGAATTACCTCTACGATTCTCACCTTCATTATTAGTGCCAGAAATGTCAAACTGTAACGGATGCAGAGTGCACACTCACAAACACTTGACACGGATCCCGTTTTCTTTGTCGAAACCACACAATTTCTAACTTGAAATCTGAATATATATACACACAATAATTCTCAATTCACTTTCAAATGTTGAATTCTCAATTTCTCACTGCATTCTACATACTTATTCACTTGGCTGGAATTTCTTTTATCGGGCGCATTTAAAGTTCTTAAATATAGTATGTTGCAACTTTAAACTGACACATGGTAACTTAATTCAGTTTATGACGTCAGAGAAACAATCTCTCATCCCAATTTTCGAAAACTTTAAGGCTGCTCTGTAATATACTATATATATTCTGGATGAATGAAAAGTGGAAACAGGAACTATGCTTTTCAATGCAAATATATATGTATATTTGCATTGAAAAAGCATAGTTCCTATGTTTCCAGACTTTTGACTCACCCTGCATATATATATATATATATACAGTATATGAATTGTGAAAATCATGACGCAGAAAACAAAAAATTACAAGAGTAACTATTTTAAAAACTATCGCATGAAAATGGGGAGAATTTTAATGTCACTATCAAAGGTGGGTCATGCAGATAATGACAATATGATTTAATAGGGTATGGAGATTCGTTTCAGGGTAGCATTTTCATACGATACTCTACACCCATGAAAAGGATTTTTAGTTCCCATCCAAAATGGGATTGGTCTGAGTTTAGGACATTTTTCCTCAATGGCTAATGAACGGAAATGCTCATGGGCCACTTCCACTGATCCTCGCATTTGGGTATACAGAAAGTAAAACTACGTTTTTTCCTTTATTTGTTGAATCAGTATATCGTTTCGTTTATTCTATTATCACGAATCTCTTTTCTGCAAATATATATATATATATATATATATATATATATATATATATATATATATATATATATATACAGTATACATATATATATATATATATATATATTATATATATATATATATTATATATATATATATATATATATACTGTATATATGTAAAAATGAACAATGAATAATTCTTATATAATCATTATATAATTCTTATATGGATCCTTATATTCATTGTCTTCATACAGTACTTATGTTTGTATGGTTTTTATGTTTGAATGTTCATTTTTACATGAGAAACCAAAAACGCCTGAGCGAGTTTGGATAGAATTTCGATTATGGTTGTCTTGCATCTAACCCTCGTCCCTAAATTTTATTAGATTATGCATACACATTGCATATGGCATGATTGGAACCCTTGTTTGTACTTCTTTATTCATTACTGTATTTCTCTAATTCATCTTTTCTAAATTCTCCCAATAATGACTTGTACTGTACGTACAAATTAAATAACTATGGCGTATTAATTATGAATTGACGTATGGCATAATTTGAATAACTATGACGTCATGACATAGCTTAATTCCCTTCACATTTTCCCGTCATTAATTTCCCTTCATCATATCTCTAGTATACAATGTATGGAAATTCTTTAACATAATAAAACTGTACACTTTATACGTCATTATTTATATGTTGTTCATTCATACATCCATGTCCTTTCTTGACCTTTATCTTTTGTTAATTTTATTAATTATTCATTCATCTACCTATTGTCTACCATTGCCAACCTGTTGTCTGACTACCTATATGTGTACAATACTTTGTGCATTCGTACATGTCCCTTGATGATCATGATTACGTACATAGTTACGTACATGTACATACGTTCACATGTATTCTTTTTATTTCTTTTCTTTAAATTAATTAAGTTCTCGCAATCTCATAAATACTTATGCGAGTGTTAGAATTCTGCTAACCACAGCGGAAGCGAGCGCTTCTGAGATGAAAAATCTCCTCTCGCTCTAATTCAAATTTATAAAACATTATATATGATGAATAAAACCACGAAGGAAAGGAAACACAGAATGGTGCTCAAGCGCTTTCGTCTAATGACATCCTCAGGAACACTGAAGTACATAAAGAGTTACAGCCTATATATAGGTTACAGAAAAAAAAATATATATATATATATATATACACAATAAACGGAGAAATAAAATTAAAGGATTGTGGGAGGGGCATACAAATTTGTAAGGAAAAACTATCGATTTTTAGCACAAGATTAAATGAATTGTTTCCAACCAATGTTATAGATAAAAAAATATACAAATTTATACTGGAAATCTGCCCGGGTTTTAGCACTCTGCCCTTTTTGTATATAAAAATTGAAAAATAAAAGTTATTAGAGTGGCATACAAGTTTACCAAAGATTTAGCGTTCTACCCTTCTTATCTAAATCTGTTCTGAAGGAATTCAAAACAACAGGATCGAGTTGAAAAAGACCTTTGCTTATGTTGAAGTTATTTGTAAGTTGCAACTTACAAATAACTTCAACATAAGCAAAGGTCTTTTTCAACTCGATCCTCGATATATATATAATATATATATTATATATATATATATATACTCTTTATAGCATCATGTATTTTATTATTTAAAAAAAACCAAACAATATATTGCTATAGCAATTGCCAATGAAAGGTAAATTAGTAATCTAAGTGATCAAAATGTTATAGCGAGTTTGCATATAAAATTTAATTAACTACGCCAAGTGCTCAAAATGTTCTCCGGCGGCATGAATGCACTTTTGAATGCGTCGACTAAGCCTGGCATTGTTTTATCAAAGGCCTTGTAATGGCGAAGCTATAACATTTTGATCACTTAGATTACTAATTTACCTTTCATTGGCAATTGCTATAACAATATATTGTTTGGTTTTTTTTAAATTATAAAATATATGATGCTATAAAGAGTATATACTGTAGATGTTGAAAAACTGACATCCAGTCCACCACTAATATATATAATATTATATATATATATATATACACACACACAGGGGTATAAAAAGTACTAAAATATGTTACTCAAGTTGAAGTTCAAGTACTTTATTAAAAAGTTACTAAAGTACAAGTAAAAAGTATCCATCCTGAAATTTATTTAAGTTAGAGTAAAAAGTATCTACTGAATAAAGTACTCATGTAACGAAAGTAAAAAGTACTCACCCACAGTTCTCGCAAACCATACCGGTACATTTATGTTGTGGGCCATGAGGTCTTTAAACAAAATGCTGTATGTAAAAATAAATGCAAAACTTCACTTTTTTACGTGGAGGTCGAAATGTGACAATAAAATCCACAATAATAGACGGAGTTTATTTCCACAACAGTTTCGATGCCCACTGGCATCCTCTTCGGGTGGATGCCAGTGGGCATCGAAACTATTGTGGAAATAAACTCCGTCTATTGTGTGGGTTTTATTGTCGCTGTATGTAAAAGATTTGCCAAACTACGTAAATTACGAGTGATGTAAGATTTTTCTTTCTTTTAGGTATCTACAACACATTTGTTATATATGATTGAGTAGGCCTACTGTGGTATCCAGAACTACACTTAGGGTTTAAGCCAATTTGAGCTTTAAGAATAGGAACGAAATGGATAAAATGAATTGTACTTGAATAAAAGTACGAGTAATTCTCCCCAAAATTACTAAAGTTAGAGTAAAAGTACTTGAAAATATAAATACTTTTAAAAAAATAGATACTAGAAAAAGTTACTTACCCTAAGTATGGTACTTATGTAAAATTATTTCGTTACCTTTACACTCATATATATATATATATATGAATAAAACCACGAAGGAAAGGAAACACAGATTGGTGCTCAAGCGCTTTCGTCTAATGACATTCTCAGTGTTCCTGAGGATGTCATTAGACGAAAGCGCTTGAGCACCATTCTGTGTTTCCTTTCCTTCGTGGTTTTATTCATCATAAATATTTTTCACGTGTTATTTCGTGAAATAATTTATATATATATATATATATATATATATATATATATATATATACACACACACTAATATTTAGAATTTTTCAAACTAAATGGAGAGAAACTAAGTTAAAATTTAATGAAAGAATTGACTTTATAGAGGTTGTCTCTAAGACAATTTACAAATGTCGAATATGCAACTTATGTTTGACTAAAAGATGCCAGACTGTCATTCTATCTACGTGATATTTAATCGACAAGTTATTTGGGGGTTAAGTTAATTTAATTTATTAGAGTGATGATAGACTGTCCTGTCGACAAAATGGGTATATGCCCCATTACCGTCTTGTAATACACTTCGTCGTTGAAATAAAAATAGAAAGAGAATATTAATTGTCGAATTGATTTTTTAATTTCCTGATCCTCTTTTAAATTTTGTCGAAAATTAATACGTAATATTCGAATTTGATGTAAGATTGTCGAATATTCTTTAAGAATTAATAAAATATTAGTTGAATGAAGAAAAACAATACTAAAATAAAAATTAATGGGATGATTTTGTCTGATTTATAAATACAGTATCCTCTTTTAAATTTTGTCGAAAATTAATACGTAATATTCGAATTTGATGTAAGATTGTCGAATATTCTTTAAGAATTAATAAAATATTAGTTGAATGAAGAAAAACAATACTAAAATAAAAATTAATGGGATGATTTTGTCTGATTTATAAATACAGTATAAAAGCGACCCTCAAAAATATAATAGTTTGTGATAAAATAAGAGTAACGATAATAGAAAACATCTAAATAATGAATAACTAATTTAAACTCGATTAATGTATTTATTTCTTTACTTTTAAATTGGTCAAATAGAAATTCCTCTCTTTCTTCATATATATACAGGCCTTCTCAGAGGTCCAGAGAGGCCCGGGACACTTCCAGCTTTTGAGGCCCATAGTTAAACCCAATTATTACTTTCACTGCAAAACATTATATTCAAACCTGAAAGTTTCTAAATTTGAGGTCCCCCTTAAGCTTGAGGCCCAGGCCAAATGGCCATCCTAGCCCCCCTCCAAATTTAAAACTTGACTGTTTTGTCTGTGCTCTCTCTTCTCTGGTAATTTCTTCTTGTCCTCTATTTCATTACGATCCCCAGTTAAACAATTTTGACTTAAACATGGACAGTGAGGAATTGAAAAAGTTAAAAAAGAAAAGGGGGGGAAAGTTGGGTGCTGTTACAAAGGCCGTGAACACTTTTAACAATATTACACAACCAGGTAAGGAAGATTTAGAGTGCGTAATTCTTAAATTGGAAAAGAAAAAGAAGGAAATAATAGCCATTGATGAGAGTATTTCAGAGTTAGTTGAATCCGAAATGGCTGAAGAACAACTGATAGACCTTTACGCTGATAATGATGTTCAGGTAATCTCAATTGAACAGCAAATAAGGAGACTACAGTCTCGTTTGACTGACTTAACACCAAATAAACCTACTTCTGATTTTAATAAAAGTAGAGCTAACTTTCAACCAAATTTAAGTGGCATGCCAAATCCTGAGTCACAAGAATTTAGGGCTACTTTACCCACTTTGCTAGTACCAACATTTGAAGGGGACACGGTACAATTCCCATCTTTCATTGAAAAATTTGAGAGTTTAATAGGTAATAAACCTTATATTTCAACTGTTGATAAGTTTAGCTACTTAACTAGTTTCCTTAAAGGCCCAGCCTATAACCTGATAGCCTATTTACCAGCCGTAGGGAATTCATATGAAGTAGCTATCGATCTCTTAAAACGTAATTACATTAATAAAGATGAGATTGTATTTGAATTATCTCAACAAATTATTGATTTTGCACCCATAAAAGATAACCATAGTGATATGGAAAATTTTTATTCAAAATTAGAAGCTATTATAGGACAACTGGTTAGCAATGAGATAGATGTTAAAGCTTCATCTTGGATTATACAAGGCATAATTCTTAGGTGCCTTCCTTTGAGGGTTAAAGATGTTTTAGTTCTAAAGACGGGAGAAAATTATCCTACTCTTGAAAATATCAGAAAACACTTTCCAACTCTCCTAACTAATTACAAACTGAGAAATATTGCAACACAAAATAAGACCCAGACTATGGATAAACCAAAGACTGTCCCTAGAGACCAACTAGCTACAGCCAAACAGACAAAACTTGATACTGTAGAATCAAATGTGACCAACTGTAATACACGAACACCTACATTACAGAACTTTAATGTAACTGCTGCCTCAACTTACACACTACATTGCAAATTTTGTGCAAGTGATGAACACAGTAGTACTGGGTGTGACAAATATTCAGACTTTAACTCAAGAGCTAAAAGATGTGAACAGTTGAACCTATGTAAAAAGTGTACTGGCCAGGGACATTATAAGAAAGACTGTAAATCTAGGATAAGATTCAAGTGTAAGTTTTGTAAAAGTTTACGACATGTCTCATCAATGTGTGATTCACCAAAGTGTCCAAACAACAGTACTCAAACTCAAAAGATACCTCCTCCAAACAAAGTTAACCAAGAAAATGCCACTTTCATGGGACATTCTGTTTGTTCAAAGAACGTAACAAGAAATACTGAGATTCTTTTACCAACTATTACTTTGGACTTAGTGAATGGTGAGGGTAGCACCACTCCAGTGAGATGTCTTATAGACTGTTGTTCTCAACAAACATTTGTTTCGCAAAATGTAGTTAATAAATTGGGTTTGACACCAAATCCGAATGAACAAAAACTCAGTATCGCATCCTTTGTTAAGGATAACTCAGACAAAAATAGCTATAAGACAATTGACCTGGAACTACATTTAGAAAATAAATTAGAGAAAATTGAAGCAGTTATTATTTCAAAAGTAGGACAAAACAAACTGGTTATACCCAAACTAGAACAAACCATAAATCATTTGGGAAAACACTACAATATAGCTGATAGACATATCACAAACAACACAGTAGCTAACATTGAAATGTTAATAGGGGCAGATTATATTAATCTTATTCATAAGGGCATAGTGAAGATAGGTGATGGTATAGCTTATCAGACTCCATCAGGGATAGCCCCTTTGGGTGACCTATCCAAATACAACCTAGACCTAAACCAAAATAGTTCATCACTAACAAATACTATGTGCCTCAACTCAGTCCTACATAATACCTGTAAGAATAGCAATACTTTGAATAATATTATATCAACTGAGAACATTAATTCATCACTATCAAATGAAACTTTGGATGAGGCAATTCAAACTTTATGGTTGCTAGAATCTGTGGGTATACATGACACAAATCAAACTTCAGAAGATCAGTTAATGGTAGAAAGATTTGAAGACACCATTCAGTGCAAAGACAATAGTTATTTTGTTGAGTTACCTTGGAAAATAAATTGTCCAACTTTAAGAGATAATCTCAAAGTAGCTAAAGGACATTTATATAAAGTAATGAAAAAACTCAAACAAGATAATAATATTCAAAAGTACAGTGATGTCTTCAAAGAACAGCTACAGAAAGGCTTCATTGAAGAAGTAACAAATAACCCTTTTAAAAAAGATGGTTGTCATTATTTAACCCACAGGGGGGTTTATCGACAAGATGCCCCAACAACAAAACTCAGAGTAGTATATAACTGTAGCCTCAAAGACAGTGATAAACACAGTTTGAATGATTGCCTGATTGAGGGTCCTAATCTCATTTCTGACCTTGTGAAGATCTTACTGAGGTTCAGGTTAGATAAATATGCCGTACAAAGTGACATTTCAAAGGCATTTTTGAGAATAAATTTTAAAAATGAATATGATAAGAACCAACTTAGGTTCTTATGGTTCAAGGATCCATTTGATTTGAATAAAGGGTTCATAACCTATAGATTTAATGTTGTGTTGTTTGGAGCCAATTGCTCACCTAGCCTATTAGCATTGACAATTAGACATCATTTGAACCAGTTTAATAACTCTTTAACATTGAACTTCCTCAAGGAGCATTTTTACGTAGACAATCTAATAGGCTCAACAACAACAAAATCTGAATTATCTGAAGTCTATGAACACTCTCAGAACATTATGCAACAAGGTAACTTTGAACTTAGAGAGTGGATTTCAAATGATGAGGATTTAAACAAAAGGATTTTAAAGGATAATAATGGTCTTACTGAGCCATCAGACAGAGTTAAAACTTTAGGTATGAACTGGTATTTGGATGCAACTTCTAACAGTCATGATTCAATCTGTACTAAAGGTTTTAAACTTGATGAGGAAGCAAATACTAAAAGACAAATATTATCAGAGGCTTCCAAAATTTTTGATCCCATGGGTCTATTCCTGCCTTCAACAATAAAATCAAAGATTCTCCTCCAAGAAGTTTGGAGGACAAATGTTGGGTGGGATGATCCAATAACAAATGAAGATCAAAAATCTTGGAAGAAGTTAGCTGCTGATTTAACAAAAGTGCAGAACATTAAAATTCAAAGGTGCTGTGGGTTTAGGGATAAGCCCCAGAGACTTCATGTGTTTGCTGATGCAAGCACACAAGCTTATGGGTGTTGTGCGTATCTTGTAAGTCCTACAGAAAGTCATCTAATTTATGCAAAAGGGAAAGTTGCACCTCTCAAACCTACCCGAACCATACCTCAATTGGAACTATTGGCTGCTGCATTAGCCATTAAAACCATTTCATTGCTGAAGGATGCTTACCATGATGTGAACATAACTGATATCCACATCTGGCTTGACAGTCAGATTCGTCTTGCCTGGATACGGAATGATAGCATTAATAGTAAGAATATCTTTGTAAGAAATAGGCTAAAAGAAATAGCTGAAGCTAATGAAAGCCTACAAGTAAACTTTCACTATGTTCCAACTAAACAAAATCCAGCAGACTTTCTGACCAGAGGTTTATCCTACAAGTTGTTGAAGTCAAACAAAACTTGGTTCATGGGACCTAAGTGGCTCTGTAATACAGACCAATGGCCTGTGGAACAAGTTAACTTGACATTAAATTTAATCTTTTCAAATGAAAAGGTTGAACCACTCACTAATTATGAACGTTATTCTGATTTCAGTAAACTTGTCAGGGTCACAGCCTACTGTTTGAGGTTTGCTCACAACTGTTTAACTACAATAAACAAACAGCTAAATAAAAACAATCATAATTATACAGAAGTTGCAACCAAGTACTGGATAGGGCATGCACAACAAAAGGAGTACAATAAAGAGTTAGAATTCTTGACTAATGGGAAACAAACAAAAGAACCTGTACCATCAGTAGTTGTGGATCTAAATTTGTTCAGAGATGAGGAAGGCCTTCTAAGGTGTAAAGGGAGATTAGACAAATCAAAACTGTCATACAAAAGCAAACATCCAATCCTTTTACCTAGATTTAGCTATTTGACCACATTAATCATCAGACAAACACACAATGGTGTACATCATATGGGGGTACCACAGACACTAACTACATTAAGAAAAACTTATTGGATACCCAAGGGAAGGATCACTGTTAAAACAGTCCTGAGTGAGTGTGTCACATGTAGACGTATTCATGCTAGGCCCTATAGGAAACCAAATCCTCCTGCTTTGCCAGAGGAGAGAGTTACTCTCAACATACCCTTTGAGACTGTAGGCATTGACTATACAGGAGCATTGACTGTAGGGGTGGTTGACACTGAACAAAAAATGTACATTGTACTGTTTACATGTGCTGGCTCACGAGCTGTTTATCTGGATGTTGTGGAGGACCTTACAGCAGAATCTTTTGTTGCTGTCTTTAAGAGATTCTGTGCACGACATTCAGTACTAAAGACAGTTTGGACTGACAATGCTACATACTTCAAGGCTGGTGAACAAGTCATCAACGACTTGTTAAGTGTTAGAAAATCTAGAAGAGGAAGAACCATTGTTGTCCCAAGGCGATACGATGACTAAGCTGATTGATGCAGCATTGCTTGTATATATATTAAGTTAAGGTGTGTATATATATCCATCTCATAATTGTAAGGTTAGTGAAAAATTAAATTAATTTAGAGCTAGCATTTTTGAGCTCTTGTGGCATCATTGTTTGGTCACACTGTTGGCATCATTTTGAGACGCTGCGCGTCTTTTCTACTCGTTTGTGGAAGGTCGTACGTAAAGGTGTGGTTTGATAGAGAGCTCTCTTGCAATTCAGTTTGGTTGTTTAGATACATGATTGTTGCATCGTGCAATAGTCCAGGTTGCGTTGTTGTTGCAAGGTTCAGAAAGAAGACCACAAATAGTACCCTTTTGTTTACCTTTTAAGTTCATGTAATTTAAGGTCTAAGGTAGGCCCGCATCGAGTCAGCAACCCTGAGGTTACCCTGAGGTAGGACCTAATAGGATCTCAAATCCGTAAGTTTTAATTTAGCTTAACTTGGGCTTTAGGTAGAACTTGCCCTTTAGAATTTGGCCGTTCACGGCTCAGCTGGGATTTCGAACCCGACAAATAAATAAAATAACGGTCCTTCAGAACCGGATTTCTACCCCAAGACTGAGTCAGTGACCATTTTTTGGCAAAGTTCTGATTGTGCAAATTGTATCCCAAGTTAGGCCTAGACGGGTTGAGTATTATTGAGTTAAGGTCCCAGGGTAAAAAGTTTGGTCGCCCAATTGCGAAACTTGGCCAGTCGTCTGTCGTTTTTTGGCCTACCTTTTTTCCGGTTTGGTTAATTTTGGGTTATTATTGAATTAAGGTCCCAGGGTAAAGTTTGGTCGCCCAATTGCGAAACTTGGCCAGTCGTCTGTCGTTTTTTGGCCTACTTTTTTTCCGGTTTGGTTAATTTTGGGTTATTATTGAATTAAGGTCCCAGGGTAAAGTTTGGTCGCCCAATTGCGAAACTTGGCCAGTCGTCTGTCGTTTTTTGGCCTACTTTTTTTCCGGTTTGGTTAATTTTGGGTTATTATTGAATTAAGGTCCCAGGGTAAAGTTTGGTCGCCCAATTGCGAAACTTGGCCAGTCGTCTGTCGTTTTTTGGCCTACTTTTTTCCGGTTTGGTTAATTTTGGGTCATTATTGAATTAAGGTCCTGGGGTGGAAAATTTGGTATTCCATACTGGTGTTTGGTTAGTACCCCACTCAGCAATTCAGTTTATTTGAAAGTAAAATTTGCGTTTGATCAGTTTGGTTAAGTATTTCTGCCAATTCAGCTCATTTGGTATTGAGCCCAAGGGTTGTTTACATTGAAGATGAGTGCATCTGAATTGAACAAATTTATAAAAAGGAGAAGTGCCTACAAAGGTCTAATTACAAAGGTCATTGCCACTATAGATTCTGCCATAGAGCAAGAGGATTTACGCTTAGTGACTGCGAAGCTTGCCATATTAGAAACTAAAAAGGTTGCTCTAAGTGAGGTAAATGTTAAAATTGAGGCTCTTATAGAAGAGGATGAAATAGAAAATAACATAATTTACTTTGAAGAGATTATTGATGATATGATTAACGTAGGCCTCCGAGCAAAAGAGTTTAGCAGCTCAGTACAGTTAGAGACCAGGTCTAATAATGAAACACAACACTCAACAAATGATGCTTGTGAAGTTAAGGTTAACAGATCTGTAGTTCAATTACCGAGGCTTGTACTCAAAACATTTTCTGGGAGTATTCAGGAATGGCAAGGATGGGCAGACAGTTTTCAATCAGCAGTTCATTCTAGTCAAGTGTTAAGTGCCGTGGAGAAGTTTAATTATTTGCGGTCCCTCTTGGAAGGGGAGGCAGCAAAGACTATAGCAGGATTAGCATTAACAGAGGCTAATTATAATGTGGCTTGGGATATATTAAAGAAACGGTTTGGTAAGCCAGAGATCTTAATTAAAAGCCACCTCCGTGCACTTTTAACTATACCTCCTGTTAATAATCCTAATAGTGTCAAGGAGTTACGGCAGTTATATGATGAATTTGAAATTAGAACTAGGTCCCTGGACAACTTGGGTGTAGGAATGGAAAAGTATGGTATAATGTTGGTTCCTACACTGGAGTCTAAATTGCCTAGCTCAATTTTGCTTGAATTAAGTAGGGGACACTCTGCAGAACATGTGTACATCCCCCTTCAGCAGATGTTAAGTCTTTTAGGCACAGAATTAGCAAGACGAGAGGGAGTTGAGTTTGCACAGTGGGATGGTAAACAAGAGGACAAAGGCAGGCACAGCACCAAAGTTTCCACAAAAAGGAATAGCCCAGGTACAGTGTCAGCTCTACATGCCTCCTCTGAGAATAAATTAAAGGGAATCAAGGAATGTATATTTTGCGAAGGCAACCACAAGTCATATAAATGTGAGGTGGCTGAGGCCTTACCCTTTGAGGAAAGAAAGGACAGGGTAACTAAGTCCACAGCATGTTTTAAATGTTTTTTGAAAGGTCATAGAGCAAGGTTTTGTAAGTTTAAAATTTTGTGCAAAAAATGTCATGGTAGGCATCAGCCATTATTGTGTGAAAACACTCTTAGTAGGCCTACCCCAGAAGTAGAGACATCAGTGGCACATGCCACTGCTATGCAAGGGAGTAAAAGTAAAGGGGGATTATTGCAAACAACTGCAGCCTTATTAATTGGGAATGAGGGAGAAGCTACTGTAAGAGTGTTGTTTGATAGTGGTAGCCAGTGTAGTTTTATTAAGACCAGAATTTCCAGAAAATTGAAGTTTAAAGAACTTAAGATGGAAAATTTAAGAATTTCTGGGTTTGGGGGTTCCGTTCAAAACCGAACCAAATTTAAGAAGGTAGAAGTTCTGGTTAAAGGGTTGTTACCGCAAAGTCCCACTATCAAGGTCCAAGCTGTAGAGATTGAGGAACTTTGTGCTCCAGTCACTACTTGTTTAGATATGGCATGTGTCCAAGAATTGCAAGTTAAAGGAATTAATTTGGGCAATAATAAGTTTGAGGGAACAGAAGATATTAGTCTTTTGATTGGAGCTGACTATTATTGGGACTTCATCACTGGTAATATTGTCCGTACATCTCAAGGCCCAGTAGCTATTGAAAGTAAGCTAGGCTGGATGCTACATGGTAGTTATTGCAATGAAATGGAAGTTAAGGCTCTCTTTGTTAAGATTGAGGAGAACAGCCATGGTCTGGAAAGGCATTTGAAAGCGTTTTGGGAACTTGAATCTATTGGTATAAAGGACAACCAGGCAAGTACAGTGAACAATGATGTTTTAGAGCACTTTGAAAAAGGGATTGGGTTTAGAGATGGTTGCTATGAAGTTGGCCTACCATGGAAGGATTCTTGCAAACCCGGTTCAAACCTTCAGCTAGCTAATCGGAGGTTGGAGACTTCATTGTACAGGCTAAGAAAAAATGAGGAGTTGTTAATTGAATACGATGAGGCCATCCTAAGTTATGTAAGGGAGGGCTATGCTGAAAGGGTGCAAGGTGAGCTGGTGAGCCAGGAGGCACATTATCTGCCACACCATGCAGTGGTACGGCGAGACAAAACTACCACCAAACTGAGGGTAGTTTTTGATGGCTCAGCCAAGGACAAAGGTGGTGTGTCCTTGAATGACTGTTTGGATGCTGGGCCAAATTTAAATGCGGATTTATTTTCCTTGTTACTGAGATTCAGGTTTGGTAGAGTAGCATTGACTGCAGATGTGAAGCAAGCTTTTTGCGGATAAAGTTAAAACCAGAGGACAGAGATGCAGTAAGGTATCTGTGGGTGGATACGAAAGACTTGTTGGAAAATGAACCTAAGGTTCAAGCATATAGAATGAAGTCAGTGTTGTTTGGCCTCAGCTCTAGTCCATTTCTGTTGGCAGCTACTATGCAGTACCATTTTAAGAAATATTCTGAAGTCTATCCTAACACTATTGAACACATAAGGAAAAATTTTTATGTTGATGATTTGCTATGTTCCGTGGATAATACAGAAATGGCTAAACAGATATTCATGGAGGCTAGAGCTATAATGAGGGAGGCTGGCATGGAGCTCAGAAAATGGCAGACCAATCATTCGCAATTACAAGAGTTTATGAGTCATTCCTCTGTAGTACCTGACGCAGCAGAAAGTATTGAGGATTCTGGTATTAAGGAGTTGTGGGCAATAGACGCAAAGGTGCTAGGCATCGTTTGGCAGCAAGATGATGATTTGTTTACCTTCAATGGGAAATCTTTAGTAGAGCTGGCCGAGAATGAGACAAGGTGGACAAAACGGACAGCTCTTAGTTTGGCTTCGAAGGTCTTTGATCCTCTTGGATTCCTGGCTCCATTTGTGATAAAGTCAAAAATTTGGTTTCAGAGCCTCTGGGAAATTGGACTTGGTTGGGACCAAGAGTTACCTGATCATATGGTGGTAAGGTGGAAATATTGGTTCAAAGAATTGGCACATCTTGGAGACATTGAAATCCCAAGATGGTACTTTGGAGAGTTGAACAATAGTCCAGACAATTTGGAGCTGCACATCTTTTGTGATGCAAGTGAGGAAGCCTATGCAACTTGTATTTATATAAGAGGCGCATTGCAAGAAGAAGTAAGTTGCAGGCTGGTTGCTGCAAAGAGTAGAGTAGCACCTTTGAAAAGGCTTTCTGTTCCAAGGTTGGAATTGATGGGTGCCGTTATTGCTAGTCGGCTTGCAATTACAGTGCGAAAGTCTTTGGCCCTCTATGAAATTCCAAGCTATTATTGGACAGACTCCACTATAGTTTGGCACTGGTTAAGAAGTCAGGCAAGGAAATGGAAACCATTTGTTGCCAATAGGGTGGAGGAAATTCAAGCGCACACAGATCCCAAGCAATGGAAGCATTGTCCAGGCATCCAAAACCCCGCTGATTTACCAACACGAGGAATTTCGGTGAAAGATCTTTCACAATCAAGTTTGTGGTGGAATGGGCCAGAGTGGCTAAAACTTGGAAGTGAAAACTGGCCTTCTAATCAGCCTATTGTAGGAGAATGCCAGGCTGAAGAAGCATGGGTGAGTGAGGTGAGAAAATGCGCTGTGAACAGTTGTCAAGTTATGCAGCAGGACCCCATATTGAGGCTTGAGGACATTAGCAGTCTGAAAAGATTGTTAAGAGTGACAGCATGGGTATATAGATTTACCAACAACATTAAGGGAGAAACAAGAAGGGAAGGAATTCTGAACAGTAATGAGATTCAGCAAGCCAGGAAATACTGGGTGGTATATATGCAGAAGAAAAAATTTGGTGAAGAGAGAGAATTGCTCACCAGCCATCCATTACAGGTTCTACCAACACATTCTGCGCTCAAGGGTTTGGATGTGTTTTTGGATCAGGATTTATTGAGAGTAGGAGGTAGACTACAGTTTTCTGGGCTTCCAGAGGAGAAAAGACATCCAATTTTGCTACCTTCTGGGGGGCACTTTGTGGACCTTTTGATCCTGGATACTCATCATAAGCTGTTACATGCTGGAGTTAGAGAAGTGATAATAGAGATTAGACAACAATTTTGGATTCTCAAAATTAGACAAGTAGTGAAAAAGGTCTTGCATAAATGTGTGGTTTGCAAGCGTTGGAGTGCAAAGCCTTATTATGAAAAGGTGGCTCCACTTCCAAGAGAACGGTGTGTCTATACTGCCCCATTTGATGTAGTGGGAGTAGACTTTGCAGGGCCAGTCTATGTGTATGAGCGAGGGGAGTAAAACAAAGGTTATATATGTCTTTTCACCTGTGCTACCACCAGAGCAATCCATTTGGAGTTGGTAAGCAACTTAAGTAGTGATGTATTTCTTTTGGCCTTTAAACGGTTTGTGAACAGAAGGGGTTTCCCAAATAAAATCATATCGGATAATGCAAAAACCTTCAAAAAGGCTGCAAAGGAACTCCAAGAAATTTGGTCCTTGCTAAAAGAGGAAGGATTCCAATCCTACTTTTCACACCAAGGGGTACAGTGGGAGTTTATTGTTGAGAGAGCACCATGGTGGGGAGGATTTTGGGAAAGGCTAGTGAGAAGTGTAAAGTGTCCATTAAAGAAACTTTTAGCTAATGCTCATTTGAGCAAAGAAGAATTCTCTACTGTTTTATGTGAAGTAGAAGCAATGGTGAACAGTAGGCCTATCACTTTTGTTTACAATAGTAGGCAGGATGCAGAGCCATTGACACCAAATCATTTTCTTTGTGGTAAACGATTAACATCAAACCCCAGTGTGCCAGAAGACTTGCAGCCCATCCAGAGCACTCAAGGAGAGTTAACCAGACGGTTCAGGTACCTTGAAGAGCTACAAGATCAGTTATGGAAGAGGTGGCAGATGGAATACTTGCCAGAACTCAATTATTACCCATCAGGCAAGGTAAAGGGCTCCAATGCAAATTGTATCAAGGTGGGAGAAGTGGTAATGATTGGGGATGAAAGACCAAGGCAATGCTGGAAGCTTGGCATAATTGAAGAGTTGTTTGTTGGCAAAGACAATTTAGTTAGGTCTGCACTGGTAAAGACTTCAGGAGGAAAGTTAAAGAGACCTATACAAAAACTCTATGCTTTAGAAATCAGCAAAAACACAGATAGTCAAGATGAAACATTTGAGTTACAGCCTCATGAAGAAGGCTTGGCTAACCTTGCAGAAGGTAATGACAACAATGCCTCTTCGGTGGGGAGTGTTAGAAAATCTAGAAGAGGAAGAACCATTGTTGTCCCAAGGCGATACGATGACTAAGCTGATTGATGCAGCATTGTTTGTATATATATTAAGTTAAGGTGTGTATATATATCCATCTCATAATTGTAAGGTTAGTGAAAAATTAAATTAATTTAGCTAGCATTTTTGAGCTCTTGTGGCATCATTGTTTGGTCACACTGTTGGCATCATTTTGAGACGCTGCGCGTCTTTTCTACTCGTTTGTGGAAGGTCGTACGTAAAGGTGTGGTTTGATAGAGAGCTCTCTTGCAATTCAGTTTGGTTGTTTAGATACATGATTGTTGCATCGTGCAATAGTCCAGGTTGCGTTGTTGTTGCAAGGTTCAGAAAGAAGACCACAAATAGTACCCTTTTGTTTACCTTTTAAGTTCATGTAATTTAAGGTCTAAGGTAGGCCCGCATCGAGTCAGCAACCCTGAGGTTACCCTGAGGTAGGACCTAATAGGATCTCAAATCCGTAAGTTTTAATTTAGCTTAACTTGGGCTTTAGGTAGAACTTGCCCTTTAGAATTTGGCCGTTCACGGCTCAGCTGGGATTTCGAACCCGACAAATAAATAAAATAACATTAAGCAACGAACTCACACAATTATATATACAAAATTCAAACATAAAGTGGAAGTATATTCCAGTTGCCTCTCCTTGGTATGGTTCTATCTGGAAGAGGAATATACAAACAGTAAAGAATTGCTTGAAGAAAGCAATTGGTAAAAAACAGATACACTTATTTGAGTTGCTCACTCTCCTGGCTGAGATTGAGAACATCATCAACAATAGACCACTCACTTATGTGAGTGACAACATTAATGACCCGGAACCATTAACTCCACATCATTTGATTCGGGGAGAACAAGTTAGTCTCCTGCCGGACTACAATATAGACTCTTCAGAAGACCCAAACTGGACTCAACGACACGATGAACTCCAGACTAAGTTACAACACTTAACTAGAGTTAAAGCTCATTTTATTAAACAGTGGAAAACTGAGTACTTGATGGGTCTAAGGGAGAGACATAAACAAATGACTAAGAAGGATTGGTCTGACACAATTAAGGTAGGGGACCTTGTTCTCATACATGACAGTACTCCAAGACAATACTGGCCTCTGGCTAGAGTTTTAGAACTCAGACCAGGGGCAGACGGGTAACAAGAGTGGTCAAATTAAGGACTTCAACGGGTGACACAACAAGAGACATTTCTCTTTTGTACCCTTTAGAGTCTGGACCCAAAACAATGGACTTTGGAGAACCTTCTCCACTGACAGTAACAACTGGAGACACTGAACTTCCAGTAACTATTCCTTTGACAGTAGGAGTGGTAACGCATCCTACTACAACATTGACAGACACAAGACCTCAGCGACAAACAGCATTAAAGGCGCGACTAGTTTTACAACAAAAAATAGATGCTGGGAAATTGTAATTTTATCTTCTAACTTTCACTTTTCTTTTCTTATGGTAAAGACCATAGACAGTTTCATCCTATGGATGTATATTTTCTCTTCTAATTAAATGCTACACCTTCTCCATGAGAAGGTGAGGATAGTCACTGTTAATCAGATTAACAGGCATTTACAGTCAAATAGTTAGCTAGTCTACACTCAGACATAAAAATTGGTGACAATGACACCAAAATTTTTATCTCCCGGGGCTCCCAGTATATGGAAAACTGATGAGTGGGTAGTTGGGAGGTAACGAAAATGGTTCACTGAGTAGGTAGGTAGTTAATCTAACAATTATTAAATTCCTTTTATGTCAATAACTGGGTGGATGAAACCAATTGGTTGCTCACCAGAGTTATTCTCCACACTAGTATTTATATACTGTGTGACAAGAGCGTGCTCGGTAATAGATATACATTACCGATCAACCAACCGAAGAGAGTAAAGTAACATAAATATCATCAACTGTTGCTGCAAAATAGAAGTCAACATCTTCCTTCCTTGACTAATCAATTTTAAAATTAGAAAGAGCCGTGTTGAGCAGAAAACTGAGATTTGTTTATAAAAAACGTCTGAACAGGTAGCGAGAACAACGTGAAAAAAGTGTTAGCAGCTGACGAGGAAGCTTCTAAACAGTGGCTGCATCCTCCAGCGCAGGACACGTCAACGCGAAGAGGCGACGTCAAACCAAAACATCAACGCGCTGGTGGCCAAACTTCCTCAAATCTCCGTGCTCCCCGAACTACTCTTACTCTCTGGCGACATTAAGACTAATCCAGGCCCCACTACAACTTACACATGTCACCATACACAAAGACATAGACACAATAGCACCATGAGACATACAGAAGTATAATATTAACATATTACAGTACAACGTAGATGGCCTCACAAACAAAATCATGCAGCTTAGGGAATTCGTACACAAACAAAACATTCACATAGCACTTATACAAGAAACAAAACTAAAACGCACACACAAAACACCCACCATCCCTGACTTCACGGCGATCCGTCAAGATCGTACTGGGGGTAACGGGGTGGACTCATCACTTACATACGTAAAAGCATTAGCTACACTGATGCTACCCAAAACATTACAAACACAATCCAAGTAGATAACACGATAGAAATACAGGCAGTTAACATTAAAACACGCGCAAACACAACACCACACTAATCAACATTTACATCCCACCAGATAGTTCACCTCAGGTGCCAGCCAATTACAATCCACAGTTACACAATCTTGCCTCTCTCACTAATGTCATCTTAGGAGGAGACTTCAACGCCAAAGACACTAGTTGGTACCTGCACAACCAAAACAACACCAGAGGCGCCAACATAGCCACACAACTAAACAGCCTCTTCATTCTTAACAATACAGAAGAACATACACACATACTACATCAAGCAGGATACTCAAACTCCTCCCCAGACATAACGTTCTGTTCCCCCTCACTAGCAACACATACACAATGGAGAACAGAAAAACAACTGTCATCAGACCACCTGCCCATCATCATTACAACACATTCTACACTCTGCCCCAACAGCCTTAGGCACACTTACAGAAATTACAAGAAAGCTGATTGGGAACAGTTCAAAATACAGACTGAGGAACAATTCACCACATTAAACAGCACACCCATCATAAACATCGATACAACACTCAAGACATTTAATCAGATTATCAATAATGCAAACAAATACATACCCAAGGGCAACATTAGGAAATACAACCCAAATTACACTAGAGAAATAGCCCACCTCATAAGGCAACGTAACAACCTCAAACATAACACAAAAACACCACACACAGAAGCCATAAAGCAGCAGATACAACAGCTCAACACAGAAATAAACAACAAACTCAAAGAAAAACAAACAGAAACATTCAGGGAATTCATAACAACACTAAACCACTCCACAGATACATACAGGCTATACAAGACTATAAACAGCATTACCCACTCTAACAGCGGCATTCACACCTCACACGCGGCTATCTGTCGCAGCCAAAATAATATCCCAACATACACACAACAAGCTAACATTCTAGTTAATCACTACGCAAAGATAAGTCACTTAAACAGAGACAACAACCAGAAACACGCAGACAAACAAACAGCCAGACACAAGAAAACCTACAGACTCGACACGACCATTACACCCTTCAATACAGACCAGACCACCAAGATCATCAAAAACATTAAAAATTCGAAGGCTACTGGACCAGACAACATATCTAACATACACCTTAAACACTTGGGCCCACAAGGAATACTAGCTCTCACAAATATCAGCACATATTCATACCAACACTGTATTATTCCTGACATATGGAAACAAGGTAAAATTATTACACTACTCAAACCAAACAAAAATCCAACAGAACCAGCTTCCTATAGACCCATTACTTTACTATGCACACCTTCCAAAGTAACAGAAAGACTAATCTTACAAATCACCAACCCACACATACCACTATCGCCTACTCAACATGGATTCAGACCTCACCACTCAACCACGACATTACTCACTAACCTGACGCAGCACATCATGGATGGCATCAACTCTAGAAGACCAGCTCAACGTACACTATTAGCAACAATAGACATTAGTAAAGCATTTGATGCTATCCCACGCTTCCTCTCATAAACAAAATACTCAACACAAACCTGCACAATAACACCAAAAGGTGGCTGAGCAACTATCTCTCAGGAAGATACTCACATGTCACATTTAATGGCAAGTCATCCAAAAACAAGCTTTTTCCGAACGGGGTCCCTCAAGGCTCTGTTCTCTCACCAACACTCTTCAACTTATACATGCATGACATTCCAACACCCATAGATAACAAGCTTACCTTATCATCATATGCAGATGATATCACTCTAACATCCACCCACAACAACATCGACACCGCTACAAATAACCTACAAACATACATAAACAGTATACAAGACTGGCTCACACACAATAGACTCAAAGTAGCGCCCACAAAATCAACCATCACCTTGCTTACAAGCAACACAAAAGAACACCAGGTAATTCCACAACTTACACTAAACAACATCAACATTCCACACACTCACAGAACCAAAATACTAGGTGTCACATACAACACATCATTATCTTTTGCAAACCACATTCAGGACATTAAAAACAAATGTACGTCAAGACTTAACACGCTTAGGGTACTAACAGGCACAAACTTTGGACACCAGCAGGAAACAACATCACTCATCTACAAACAATATATTCGCTCAGTTATGGACTATGCTAGCCCATGCTGGGCACCCATTATCTCAAACACACACATAAACACCTTACAAACAATACAAAACAACGCACTTCGTATCATTACAGGATGCACTCAAACAACACCAATAGAACACCTGCACACAGAAACAAAAATACTAAAAGTTAGGGAACATTTAGACATGAGGGGAACACAATTCATGGCAGCAGCGACAACTAACCCACAACACCCTTGCCACTACATGTACAATCATGCACCAACACCTCGCACCATTAAGGTAACACCAGAGAGACATTATAACCAAATACTCCATTCCATACCACGCCCCAGAGACATCACACAGTACAGAAAACACATACACACACACCTAACCCACAAAGCACTGACACGACTCGGTCCGAATGCGGTCCTAGGTGCGAAGCCGCCGCCCATTAACAGGTCAGAGATCAGCCTGAGCAGATCGGATCGAGTTAACTTAGCACGATTCCGATGTGGACATCACCCCAACTTATGGACATATAAACACAGACTAGACAACTCCATAGACGACACCTGCCACCTGTGCCAAGACACACCACAAACAATTGAACACATTATGACGGACTGTACCGCTCTAGCACAACAACGAACACAACACAACATCACGAGTGCGCTGAACCTCTGGTCCACTCCGGAGAGGGCGATCGGTTACCTGCGTGCCGCCGGCTTGCTCGATCAGGGTGGGCTGATCGGCTAAACAACAACAACAACAACCAACCGAAGAAAAAAACCAAGACCACGCTGGTGGAAAAAGCCCCGAAAAAAGGAAGACAAGGGAGAACGAAAACGAGGAACGGGGCGACAAGACGGAACGAGAGGAGGGAGAAGAACAGGCAACGAAAAAAGATCCCCACCAGCAAGTACGCTCTTAACAATTAAACAAGACAGGAAAAGGGACTCTCTAATAACTAGCAGTAAGTGACTAATTGTGTTTTAACCCAGTCTAAAGTAAACTCATTAAATTAAGCTCGGTCAGACAAATTAGGCCTACATTGTGACCTAAGACCTAGTATCAACTCATAGCTTAACAAAGGTGAAGGTACATTGCCCTAACCTAATTTGGTGAGGAATCCTACTGTGGACCTCAATTTATCTGCCCGCTCTGGACCATTTCCGGAATTTCTAGGCTGACCCCTACAGGGCTAGACTTAATCTACTCTATAGTTAGACTGGAGATATAAGGGGTGGGTTAATTGTGGACCAATTCATACAGAGCATTTTTCACAATACTTTATAAAATGTATCTAAGATACACAGATACAAGATACATTAAAAAATGTATCTTAAAGATACAGATACAAGATACATTTCAAAGATACATTTTTAAGATACAAGATAGAAGATACTTTGAGAACAATATTTTTCTTCACCTGAGTCCTATAAATCCCTTACTGTATATTATATATATATATATATATATATATATATATATATATGCACCATATTTATGTACATAATGAATGTACATATTAATCATTTTTAAAAACTAAAATTCTAGCAAATGTGTAGTGAAAATACATAGGGCCTATTTTTAACATCATTTATTGTGTGCAAGGCTACATAACTTGTACAGGCTAAGCTAGTTTATAACTAATGATATCTTGACTGACTTGACACTGGTGTAATTTGTAATGTATTAGTTAGGACCATCAGTTAGCATAAAAAGGGTCGAGATATAGTACGGCTTCACTTATAAAGACGTCAGAAATAATCATAAAATAATGTAGGCCTATATAGAAAATGTATCTTAAGAAATGTATCTTAATATTAAGATACTTGAAAAAAATGTATCTAAGATACTGCCCAAGATACTAAGAAAAAATGTATCTTAGATACGTATCTAAGATACGTATCTTGTATCTTAAGATACTTCCCATCTCTGTATAATATATATATATATAATATATATATATATATATATATATATATATATATATATATAGTGTGTCCGTAAAGTCATGGTGGGATTTTAAATAGCTATATTATTGCAACGAAACATGATAATGAGATGAAAAAAAGGCAAATTGAAGAACAACTCTAAAAGAATAACTTTATATAACGTAGTTCGATATGGGCTCCTCTGGTAGCCCTGCAGACATCTAGGCGGTGATTCAATTCCAGCCACACACGCCCAAGAACATCAGGAGTGACGGATGCGATAGCTTCCGTGATTCGCTCGTGCAAGTGATGAATATCCCTAATGGGTACACTGTACACGCTTTGCTTGAAGTAACCCCACAAATAAAAGTCCAAAGGTGTCAGGTCCGGAGAGCGTGGAGGCCATGGCTTCCATCCTCCTCTTCCTATCCATCTCTGTGGAAATTTTTCATTAAGGAATTCTCGAACAACGTTGGCATAGTGCGGAGGAGAGCACCATCTTGCTGAAAGATGACATTATTGTCAATAAATTGGGGTACTGCAAAATGTTCCAACATAGCGAGGTAGTTGTGTGACGTCACAGTGGGTTCCGCGAAGAAAAATGGGCCAATCACTCGATCTCGTGCTAGAGCACACTACACATTAACTTTCGGGCTATTACGCTCATGTTCAACATAGGCATGTGGACAGCCTAGATTAACTACGAGATAAAGGTTAAGCTTAGCCTAGACTTACTACAAGATACAACTTTGAGAGTTGTTCTTAAATTTGGCATTGTTTCATCTCATTATCATGTTTCGTTGCAATAATATAGCTATTTAAAATCCCACCATGACTTTACGGACGCACTGTATATATATGCTTTTCTCAGGAAAAGGAAAAGAATTAGCAACTTATTTTCAAAAGTTCCAAAAATAATTCGATCAAACTTGAATACAAAATTAATCTTAGAACAAAGTCTTCAAATTACTTGGAAAAGTTACGTCAAAGAATTTGTAAAACCTCGAACAAGGAAGGTATGCCAAGTATGGATTCACTTTAAGAAGACATTTTTAAGAAGAGCAGAGCTTTAATGCCAAGACTTACTTACGTGAGTGGTTGGCATAAAGTTTTCTCGTCAGACAGTCTTCCAAAGTTTGGTTGGTTGGCATATAGGGAGGATACAGTGAAGTAAGTATAGTTAAAAAAAGAATCGTTTATCGGTGAAATTAAATTTAAATAATTTATTTCATTATGTATTACTATAAATTATATAATTTCGATAATTTAACAAACGTATATAATTGAACATAATTTATACGTAACTATATTTGATTAATTAACAGAAAAAATTGGGGATCGCCTGAAGATCAGGGCCCCCAGCCTTCTTTAGTTAGCCTTATAAGGCTAACTAACAAAAATATCACGACCTAACCTAACCAATCGTTAGGTCAACTGTACGCCCTTGACCACTGGTTAGGTTAGGTCGTGATATTTTCGTTAATTAGCCTTATAAAGCTAACTAAAGAAGGCTGGGGACCCTGATCTTCAGGTGATCCAAAATTGGGATAGCGGAAGAAAGTCACTCTGCACAATGTCGGTATTAAAAAGTTAGTTTAAATTTGGTTAGGTTAGGTTTGGTTAAGTTAGCTTAGTCTGGTGAAGTTAGATTAGTCATTATTATTTAATTATTTAAAATATGAAATTAGGTTGGAATCTGAAATCCATATATTTACACAAGGTCGAATGTCGTCATTATAAAATTTAATTTTGTTCATGGAACGCAAAGCAAAGAATTCATGTCATTTATTTTTAATTATAAAAATACTGTAGTAACATTGTACTCAGTGAATGTTAAATGAATATTCTGAATTACAAGAAGCTGAGCGAAGTAAATAAACAATGAAATCATGGGCGTCCGTAGTGGGGCAGTGGGTGGGGGGCAAAGAGAGGCAGTTGCCCCTCCCTGATTCTGGACAAAGTTAATAAGGGAAAAGTGGTATAAACAAATTGTAAATTTTTTTTTTTAACTTTTTGTTTTAAAACAATCTTCAAGATGTGTACAATAATATATGTGACAACGCCAGACGTACGATTATAGTAACTTCTTGAAATTTGTATATATGGTGTCCATAAATGATTACCCTGATTAAAGCATGCTATAACTTTTAAATAAACACTCTTATTCAAACACAGTTTTAATCATAAGTAGATAAACATACAAAGTTTTGATACATAGTTAATGAACTTAATAAGCTTCCACATGTGCACCCCTAGTGGCACGTAAAATGTCTAAACGGTATTCAACTCACGCCACACATTTTCCAACATTTGTGGGTTAACTGTTGCAATTGCATCCGTAATGCGTTCTCGCAATGTCCTGATATCTGGAACAACTGTTGCATAAACCAAATCTTTAACATGACCCCATAGAAAGAAATCCAGCGGGGTATTGTCTGGTGATCTTGGGGGCCATGGGATTGGCCCGTCCCTGCCAATCCATCGATTTGGAAATGTTGCGTCGAGAGTTTCACAAACAACATGCGCCCAATGAGGGGGTGCCCCATCTTGTTGGAAGATGACAGTTGGCTGCCTGTCCTGCAGCTGGGGGATGGCGTAATTGGTGAGCATATCCAAGTACACAGTTGCGGAAACAGTGTTCTCAGCGAAAAAGAAAGGACCAATTATCTGGTCATGCATTAGTCCACACCAGACATTGATTTTCGGACTGCCCCGAAAATGCTCCCTTACGGCACGTGGGTTTTCCGATCCCCAAATACGCACATTGTGTCTGTTGACTCTACCACTAAGATGAAACGTAGCCTCGTCTGAAAAGCAGACACGTAACAAGAAGTCATTATCCTCGTCAATGCTGAACTGAACTGAACTGAACAGCTACTACAGCTCTCCTAGCGGCGAATGCGGTAGACGAAACACACCAGCACAGAAACTCTATGCGTGTACGAGATCACCTGTAAAAAGAAAACGGATGGAAGATTCGTCATTAAAACATGAGAGCATACTGTTTTCAGGGTAAACATTCATGGACACCCTGTATATATTTATGATAATAAAACTGGACCAATTTTTTACTAAAAAATCGGAAAAATCGTCCTATTTTCCCTATAATAAATATATAAATGTAAATGTAATTAGTTTCCTATAACAAATAATAAACAATTTGGCACCGTGAGAGACAGCTTAGAGGCCCCGACTTTACTTCTAAAATCTTTTGACTCCCACCAGGAAAAAATCCTGCGGACGCCCATGAATGAGATATAGATTCATTAGTCATTACAAACACAAGATTTCGGCCTATTCCAAAATCCTCAGCAAGTGTTGACTCGAAAGTTCGTGCTTGAAAATTGTAGTGATTGGAGTTGGGATTCTTTCAACTAATTCCGGGAGGTCATAAAGAAATATGTCTTCCGGAGGAACTTCCGACCGTTTCGAAACTCCTGCTTATAATAAATGAGTTCTTTCTATTCTTTAATGTTCTACCTAGTGAATGTATTAGTGACTTACGAAACTGTAATGTTTTTAATGAAAAATAAGGAAGGGAGAAAAATACCATTTTGATGAAATAAATGCCGCAGTAATTTTTACGTGGAATAATCAACATATTTGGAAGTTTTTATATTTACTTTCACGGGTCGGGGGTGGCTTTCTTTCATTGACACAATTCGGGGGTGGCTTTCTTTCATTGATCTGTAAGTTTTTAGGTAGGTAGTTTATTTAGGTTAGGTTAGGTTAAGTCGTGATATTTTAGTTAATTTAAATGAAAATATCATGACTTAACCTAACCAATCATCAAGGGCATACAGTAATAAATAATAAACAATTCTTCATGAAGGGGTTTTTACTTACATTCTTTACTTTAGTGATTTTGGGGGTGGCATTGTTTACTTGATAATTTTTTAGGGTAGCATTGTTTACTAGAAACTTTTGGGGGTGGCTTTCTTTCATTGATCCTAATTTGTCCCTTAAATTTTCGGCTTTACTGGGCTCTCAGACAAATTAAAAGATAACGCATATTAGTTAAAAGCAGTTAAATTAATTAAAGGTAATTTAATCAATTAAATTAATTACGAATTTATAGAAAAATTTGAGAAATAAAACACTAATGCAGTCTATGTTAATGAAATTAACATAATTTTAAAGATCAGTAGTCACTTATTAAAAGAGACTTCAATTTATTTGTAAACAAAGTTACATTAGTAATATTTTCAATTTCAACGCTTAAATCAAGCCATAATTTTAACTTAACAAAAAGAGGCGATTTCATCTAAATAATGTACATTTTACTTGTTTTACTAAAAAAGCCATCAAGTTCGTTTTATTGATTCAAAAACTTGTAAAGGTCAGCCATTCCACAATTTTAGTAAGTTTACTCCTAAATGTGTCTTTTACTATATTTCCATTATTGCGAGAAAACCACACTGTTGTGTCTTTTACTGTATTTACATCACTGCGAGAAAACCACACTGTTGTGTCTTTTACTGTATTTACATCATTGCGAGAAAACCACACTGTTGTGTCATTTACGAACATCATGAATTTAAGTGTGAGAGGTCATTTAGATTCAATAAAAATAAGGTTGGACCCAAGAATGAACCCTGAAGTACACCATGTTTTACGATCAATTTAGTTGAACAGACATTGTTTAATTCTACAAAATGATATCCACGGGACAAATAACTTTTTAAAACGATCATTTGTAGCACCTGTAAAGGCATATCAATATACTTTGTTGAGTTGAATTTTAGGGTCTGTCACATCAAAAACTTCACTTAAATCCATGAAAATGGAGAAATTTTTTGTTTTTTTGTTTTTTTGGTTACATTGACAATTTCCGTAAGACTGAAGATAACCAAACTGATATGGAGATAAGTAATGATTGTCATATTTTTTACAATTTTCTAAAAACTTTTTACTGTATACAAATAATGAACGCGCTGGTCTATAATCTATTCTTAATAGTTGAGAATTCCCTCCCTTAGAAAGGGGGTGTTACCCAACCAGTTTTTTAGGATTACTGGAAATGTACCTTTTGAAATACTTAAGTTAAAAATTTTTGCTAAAGGTATGGCATTTTTTCGTTAACAAACTTCAGTATAAGTAGTGGAGTATTGTGACTGTTATAATTAGTTTTTCAACTTACCAATAATATTTTGTACCTCTCTAGTATTAGGAACAAAAAAATAAATAATTTATCGTGCTGGAGATCTAGTCTCTGAAAACAAGGAAATGGCTACCTTGCTAAACGAATTTTTTACGTCAGTTTTTACTATAGAAGATGTAACGAATATCCCTACGGTCATAGACATAATACCTTTTGATAATGGTAATATTTTGGATAATATTGTCGTTAGTGAAGGGGAAGTAATGCGCTATATTGATAAAATGAAAACGCGTAAATCACCGGGTCCAGATTCCATATATCCCATACAACTAAAAGAATTAAAAGATAGCATTGTTATGCCGCTAACAAAGATTTTTAATGCGTCTATTTCTGAGGGGTGCGTACCAGATAATTTCAAGTTAGCAAACGTAACACCTATCTTTAAGAAAGGCGATAAAGGTGCGGCGGGAAATTATAGGCCAATCAGTTTAACGTCTGTTGTAGGTAAGCTACTGGAATCAATAATTAGGGATCGTATAGTCAAACACTTAGAAGTGCATAATCTGGTTAGAAATACGCAGCACGGTTTTAGGCGAAACAAATCTTGCTTAACTAATCTTTAGAATTTTTCCAAAGCGTGGTTAACGTTTACGATAGACATCGGCGGTTGATGTAGTGTATTTAGATTTTCAAAAAGCGTTTGACACCGTGCCGCACAAAAGACTGATTGAAAAAACTAAGGCTCATGGAATCAGGGGTGTAGTAATAAATTGGCTAGAAGAATGGTTGCGAGGCAGGAAACAGAGGGTGGTCGTTGATGGAGCGGAGTCGTGTTGGGCTAATGTAGCGAGTGGCGTTCCTCAGGGTTCTGTATTGGGCCCCTTGCTTTTTCTATATATATTAACGATTTAGATGTCGGCCTAGTCAGTACAGTTTCAAAGTTTGCGGATGACACGAAGCTGGGTGGTAGGGCGATTAATGACGAAGATAGAGGTAAAATTCAGGAAGATCTGAATAAAATCGTTGATTGGTCAGTCACATGGCAAATGAGATTTAACGTGGATAAGTGCAAAATTATGCATGTAGGTTCGCGTAACGGTAATTTTGCGTATAGTATGTCAGGGAAAGATTTAACAAGCGTAGAGCAGGAAAAAGATTTAGGAGTTATAGTCACTGGTGATTTAAAAGTAGCGAAACAAAGTACAGCGGCGGTCAATAAGGCGAACAAAGTGTTAGGTTTTATAGCTCGAAATTTTGAGTACAAATCGCGCGATATTATAGTTCCTCTTTATAAATCATTAGTTAGACCCTATTTGGAGTACGCGGTCCAATTTTGGAATCCGCATATGCGCAAAGATATAGATAAAATCGAAAGAGTTCAAAGACGAGCAACTAAGATGATTCTGTCTCTTAGGTCAAAGTCGTACGAGGATAGGCTTAAAGAATTAAAATTGACTACACTCGAGACTAGGAGGTTAAGGGGTGATCTAATCCAGGTTTTCAAAATTATGAATGGGTTTGATAACGTAGATAGAGATAGCTTTTTCGAAATATCTCAATATAATAGGACTAGAAATAACGGGTGTAAGTTGACAAGTAGAAGGTTCGAGACAGCAGTTGCGAAAAACTTTTTTACGCATAGAATAGTAAATAGCTGGAATAGTTTGCCGGTAGAAGTAATTAGTAGCACGTCTATAAACATGTTTAAGAATCGATTGGACGCGCATGTTGATAGAAAGGGTATAGTTTAAGGTAGTAAAATTAAGGCATTGTGGGGATAGATCCCACAGCTCAACACAAGTGTTGTGGGATATAGGGAGGCAGCGTCTTGGGTTAGGGGATACTCTCTGTCCTTACACACCCCATTTAAAGAGATTCCTCTGTCGAGCGGTGCCCCCCATAGTACTGTGAGGTATTGAAAAACTCATGATCTTCACTTGCCCCACAAACACTTTAAATGGGAGACCCATAATGGGTGCACACACATTTCTACATTACTGTACAGTCTTTACAGCCACACCTACACTTTTCCTCGTAAGTGTATATATTGTAATGTATATGGTTGTAAATTTGACTTGGTCCGCAATCGATACGAACCGTGACTTGATGGATACCGTAATGAAATTGACTGGATTCTTTGGATCTGATATATTTGCTTGTCCGTTATATAATAGATATAGAGTGTAACATATTTGTGGATAGTAGTCTATTATGACTTGATCCTCTGGATCGAGAGATTCTATCTTTAGTTTTAAATCGATAATTAATTATTTTTAAATTGATAATGTATATGGTTGTAAATTTTGACTTGGTCCGCAATCGATATGGACCGTGACTTGATGGATACCGTAATGAAATTGACTGGATTCTTTGGATCTGATATATTTGCATGTCCGTTATAAATAGATATAGAATGTAACATATTTGTGGATAGTAGTCTATTATGACTTGCTCCTCTGGACCGAGAGATTCTATCTTTAGTTTTAAACCGATAATTAATTATTTTTAAATTGATAATTATTTAGTTTCGTAAAAATTGGTCGTTGCCAATTTACCGGCAGTTTTTAAATAAGTTTCTTATGTTCTTGTGGTTCGGAGCCCACGTAAAATTGTAGGTCCCCTCCGCCACCACGGAGGACATACAAAATACACGATTACGAACACAGTTAGGTAGACCAGCCATGAGTGGATCCTAGGGTCTTTGTTGGTCTGAAACATTATAACATAACATATAACATTTAAGAAGTTAGTTATTCAAGCAGTGCTTCGCAAACGGTGTGCCGCGAGGGTCGAGCTGACTAGAAAATGTGCCGTTAAATAAAATAGGTTGAGAAACATTGAGTTATTAAAAAATACAGGGTATTATTAATGTTTATTTTTTCTATTAAAATTTTCATAACTCGGTTTAAATATATTGTTTTTCATATTTTCTTTGTATTTAGAAAATTAGTTATTATAATAATCATATTTAACAACTTTAATCAGTGTACAGGGTGG
This sequence comes from Bathynomus jamesi, assembly GCA_023014485.1. Lineage (NCBI taxonomy): Eukaryota > Metazoa > Arthropoda > Malacostraca > Isopoda > Cirolanidae > Bathynomus > Bathynomus jamesi. Next base: position 837,515 of record JAJOZX010000059.1, read on the forward strand.
CCATACATAAAGGCTGGAAACATAGGATCGTATCAAGGATTTATTAAGATAATGTACAACGGAGAAAATGAATTAGCGTAATATATCCTGTTTCCAGATTTTATGGCCACCCTTTAGTTCATTTGTTTCTGTACTGTGTAAATTGTAGTTTAGGGATTGTCCTGTAATTGCATATTAAATAATTTACTCCTACTTTATTTTGACAATAATTTCTGGAATGACCCGTGGTCTTGCCATACGGATCACCTGAAGATCAGGGCCCCCATGTATTCTTGTTTTTGCTTTACAGTCAGTGGTGAGCTGCCAAAATTTTAACAACCGGTTTCGCTAAGCTGCCAAAATTTTAACCACCGGGTTCTGTATAAAAAATTCTGAATTCGGCAATAAAAAATTGACAACCCTTCCCACCCCACCCTTTCGCAATTTTAATTAAATTAATTATCTCGCTATTTGCCTTTTCCAAGTGTCTGCATTTTATGATTCAGCTAGGTATTAATAACTGCATGGCAATTAATTAGTATAGTTAATTAGAGAAATAGACGTTTCTAATGAAATCAGAAAAGAAGAATTATTTAATAAAAACCGATGAATCATATTATCTACATAGTTAAAATTAAATTGCTCAGTCAACTTTAGCAATAATGAATTATTAGGCAAAACATAAATATCAGTACATCTATGCTTTTAAATTTTTTTTTTTTTTAATTTAAACATTTTTACGTACCTTATTATTACTTATTACGGTAATAATTTCCACCCGTCTTAGCCAATCAAGGCATGTGGGCTGAGTCATTCGTCTATGGCGTGATTGACGGCATAACTTTTCTAAGAAAGTCTCTACTGAGAGCTGAGAGTCTGAGAGCTCTCTTCAGCGTCCAGCAAAAAAGTTAACAACCGGTTCTTATTTTCAAAAAGATTTTAACAACCGGTTCGCGCGAACCGGGTCCAGCTCACCACTGTTTACAGTATCAAATATAATAATAAATTAAATTGAATGCCCGGCTAGGTCAACTGTACGCCCTTGACGATTGGTTAGGTTAAGTCGTGATATTTTCGTTAGTTTTAACGAAGATATCATTTGGTAATTGAGGCTGGGGCCCTGATTTTCAAGTGATCCTGCCATACTTTTAAAAGAAATCGTTTCTTTCTTTAAAGGAAAGTAGCTATTAAAAATATCAAATAAGGAATCATAAAATTTAGGCCAGCCGCATACAGGATCATCTTGCGACTCACGATTCACGTCTGTCGTGAGTCGCAAGACTATCCTGTATGCGGCCGGCCTTAAACATATGAGTTTGGTCATTCGGAGACTCAACAGTAATCAACACAGTCAAAAGGAGTATTATCTGAAGACCCAATAATTTTCTTTTGTTAACCTCAGAGGATAGTGTATATTCATTTGTTGTTCTATTAGTGGATTGTGCAATATTGCTGTCTATAATATAAATAGTAGAATAATGATCACTGATGACTGTAATTGTAACTCCAGAATTCAGAAGCCCAATACTATTTACAAATATATTACCGATTATAAACTCTCCTATTCGACCATCATAGTTTGAGACGCGAGTAAGCTTGGTAATACTATGAGTAAGATAGAATAAATTCATTAATTTAAAAAAAAAAATAGAAAGTTTAGAGAAGGATTTGGTTTTCATTTCGTAAATTGATATGAAAGTCACTCGCAACTATTCAGTTTATCCAGTTTATTGAATCAGTTTATTCAGTGATATTAAGTTTATTGAAGTTTACACAATAGATTATCCAAATGAATTAGGAAGCGAATTAAATTAGAGTTTGGTGGTTTATACATTGTGTGAAGTAGAGATATGAATGTTGTTTATTGCCTCGTAAATGTAGTGACATTTACAAGGCATGATTTCAGGGCAATGGAGGATCTCTCAGATGGTACTTCATTGGTATGGAAATAAAATAGGAAGTCTGACGGAACTTTTAATTCCTGTGGTATCCAAAGCAAACAGAGAGGTTACGTATTGGTGAATGAAAATATTGGTAACAAACTATTTACAATAATAAAAAAACCAATATCCCGCAATAAATGCGGAGACTATGACAATACCTTGAAGCTGCAGGCAACATTTGGACTCTCGTTAACCTGTAGTTTAAAACACATCAAACTAATATTTATTTATTTTATAGTAATAGTAATAATAAGGTTTGCGCTTATTTAATATCAGATTTACGACAATAAATTTTAGAGTTCAAAACCCCGCCCTTAAAACCTGAACATGGCTTTCCAAATGTCACGTGACATTTGGAATAGCCAATCTCGGCTTTTTAAGCTATTTTAAGTCAGTTTTATGTGCTGTGCTCACTTGTACAGAATATATTTCGTTAGTTTCAAAGATTTATTGTATTTAGCAGCAAAAGAAATAAATATATTAACTTAGTTACAATATAAAAAATTAGTCTTAGGTGTATATAGGTTAGGTTTAGGTCGTTATTTCATAACCTTTAGTTAGCTTCCGCCGAATTGTTCATTCTGACGAAGGTCAAGCTTTTTTAACTCCAAACCCGAACCATGCCCCACTAGCATCCCAGCGTCTTAACCACTAGGCCACCCAGGGTGCCCATTTATCTACCAACCACTTTCTTTATTGTGTGGAAGGATGAACAGCTGGGTTTTATTGCGCGCCGGCTGCCGTCACCGGGTCTCGAACAAGGGGCCGATGGATTCGTAGTAAGCGACGCTAACCACTACACCATCGAGGCGCATTATACACACACACACACACACACACATATATATATATATATATATATATATATATATATATATATATATATATATATATATAATAATATGGCATAATCTCAGGATTTAAAGCTGAGATTGGCTATTCGAAACGTCACGTGATATTTTAAACGCCATGTCGACTTCAGGGGTTTTCATTGTCGTGAATCTTAAATTTTACCCATTCCAAGAAGAATTAATCAATTAAATTAGTCCACCGAAACACTATAACTATAAAAATTATACAAGGATCAGACGTACAGCTGCTGTCTCGCTGAGCAATGAGCGTTCTTCGTCTCTTGGTGGAAGCCGCGCCAGCCAGAAAAAGAGTATACTCGTACCATTACCGTAACAGCATTTGCTCAAAGCTATTACCGTAACACCACTCGCTCAAAGACACCACCATCACGTCTCTTTTATCATCATCATCATCATCATAATGATGTATTTCTAATCTTCCACTTTTGTTTCCCTGTTTGTTGAGGTCTCATAATTCGGATGGCGATTAAATTAAATATCAGATTCACGACAATTAATCCCCCCCCCCCCCCCCCCCCCCCCCCCCGAGTTCAAAATCCTGCCTTTGAAACCGACATGGCTATTCGGAATGTCGTGAATCTTAAATTTTACTAATCTCTTTCGTAACGGCAACGATTCGAACCATGGGTTGGTACATCATCTAAACACAAAGGGTGGTCACCCATGCAACTACTAAATAGATTCACCATCGCTTTTCAGACCTAACGGGGAGCGGTGTTGGAACGTGGTCCTTTTTATAAATAACGTACTAAAAAAACTAAATAATTCTCCTCTCGTAATTTCTCGTTCTTTGCGTGATTTTTCGTGAATGTTTCGAGTGATCTCTCACCGAACCTGACACAGATTGAGATTATTTGTAGGAAGGAACGAAAGAGTCAGCTCCAATTGTTTAAAAAAAAAAACCCTTCAGTACAAATCCTCACAACGAAAACCCCCAACTTCATCCATGATGAAGGAATGTCAATATCAGACCGGCGAATGATCTCGCGACGGTAACGCCAAAAAGTCTTTTCTTTTTCCATGTCATGTTAAGGTAGTAGTATTAGTCCGAACGAAATAAAAGAGAAGGACATCGGGTGTTAGAGAGAAAAGTGTAACTAGATGAGAAACTGGAGATGTGTGGTTTTTTTTCTTTGTTTCGACGGGAGTGTTTAACCTCCTTCGCAACATCTAAGGTCATCATATGACAGAGGGAACCTACTACTTCACGTGGGGTTCGAACCACGGGTAGCTACATAATCTGGAAAGAGATAACGGTCTCTCATCCATCTACTCTCCAGATTCAATGTCGCTTAACTTCGCTGATCGATGGAAAACGGTGTTACACCATTAGTTACGACGTGCTCCTGGAGATGTGCGTGAAGTTGGGGTTACGGAAATACATATATAGAAAGTAGACTACTCGTGCAGTCTACTTCGTTATTTCATTTTGAAAATGTCTTTCATTTATTTAATGCGAGACTATTTTTAAATAATTTGTAATAAACTTTCGAAGTTTCAGCTTCAGAATCGTTTATAATAATGACATAATAAATACTTTAAACCTTAATGTAAAATTAAAGCGACATTCGTAATACAATGTCTCGCAGTCGAAATTAAACACATTTCGCATCCTTTATTCAAAAGCTTAATTATTTTCGACATCTTACATATCGTAGCGACAGCGCCGCTAATGAAATTTTTAAAACTCTCTGACTTCGGAAATTATTAATATAATGACACACACATATCCCGAATCGACGTTGGCAGTTTTAAAAATATATAAAATCATCTCTTTTCAACACTCTTTAAAGCTGACTGACAAACACTGTTACATGTGACGCGTTCCACGTATAAATTAAAAATTTCGAAAGTTTTTTTTTTATTATACGAGTATGTTAAGAAAACCAGTGGAGTCGTTGAAATATAGCTATAAGTTGGATTAATGTGAAATGTTGTAGAATGCTTGCCGCTGTTGTTTACAATATCTACTCTTATATGAGGTAAAGTATCAATAATTCCACTACGGAGGTGGTTTTCTCTATAATGTACGAGAGTCATGCCGGCTTCTCTCGCTCTTGCTCGTGTCATAAGATCCTGTAAGTTGCAAACTTTCCATAACGTTCTATACAATGAAATAATTTTCAATTTAGGAATGGGGAGCAAGAAAGCAAATATTAACAGTCTGTCGAGGATTGCTCATTCTTGCATTATTGCGGCAGGATACGTTGTACATGATAACAGCTAACGGTTCATCAGTCGTAATAATGGAAAGCAACATCCGAAAATCAGCAGATCTTTTTACTTTTTGTAATCCTAGTTCGCAATACAAAACTCCTGCAATATCCGCAATTATAATCTAAGTGATTCCTTAAAATTTCCACAAATATACAAATTTAAACTGGTTATTTCCAAAAATATTTGACGATCTCCTAAAAATTTAGACAACACTGCGACTGAAGGTAATACAGTGCAAGTAGTCAGGCGCAAATGGTGCAGTAAGTATGAAATCTTAGCCCAACCTCTGACAACGTTTCAGTCCACACAAAAAAAGATACTTATACCGATGATAGAGTCAAAGTCACTGTAACTTTACACTTAAAATTTAAGTAAAAATTATCAATCAACCGACAAGTGCTTTGGCTTAATTTGAAACGGGGGCTTCAAATTTTTCTGTAGGCTTCAAAAAGATTTTTTGAAAATACTCGTATACCACTAAATGGAAACGGAAGTAAGAGCTACCAAAAAATGAGTTGGATCATTTACAGCAGTGGTACTTAACCTGGAGGTAATTCGGCCTTTATCGGTGGCGTAACGAGCTGACGCCACTGTCCAGAAAAAAGGCTGAGTTATGGTTCCACTAAAATTGTGTTCATTTTTCCTAGTTTTTCTTTTCTCATATTTGCCATTTAAAAAGAGGAGTAGGGGGGGGGAATTACGGTTTTGTTGGCTAGCTGAAGGGGTAACAGTACGAAAAAGGTTAAATACCACTGATTTACGGGAACGGTTCCCAAACTGCAATACTTTCCCAGGAAACTAGGTGGTGAGATGTAAGCTACTTATTTATTTTAATAATTAGAAAACTCTGTTTATAAATAGAAAACTAATCTAATAATAATAATAATAATAATAATATCACTAATAATAAAATAATAAATTAGTTACGCATTCATAATTCGTTATACAACGCTGCTAATAATGAATAATTACCGTGAATAATTACCGTGAATAATTACTGTGAATAATTACCGTGAATAATTACCGTGAAATCGTACAGTTAATATCAAATGCTAATTTTAATACTTAAAATTTAAGTATAAAAATTAAAAATTTCCATAAAACTTATTCACATGCCAAAGAAGTCCTTGGAAGAAAAGTCTGGTAGCCACTGATTTACATTATAGATAATGACAATTTGGTATGTGAACGTTTTTGTTCTAATGGCACCATGAATGTGAAAAATTATGTATCCTCTGATCAAGAACTATCTCAGATACTCTTAGGTAACTTACACCGACTGCTGTACAGGGTGGCCCAAAAGTCAAGACACATAAACTTATTTATATTAATACTTTCCCCCGTTCTTGGTGAGACGTGAATGGGAAATTAACAAAAGATGAGTGAGTGAACTTGGTCATGTGAAATCCGTCGTTTACTGTGATCATTTCCAGTCCTCGAAGTTAGTGAGGACTCGAATAACGGCTGAATGTTCCAAGATTTCCCCTGTTATGTCGAGACGCGTGAGGATGTCACTCAGAAGAACTGAGAAGTGTATCGAAGTTAATGGGTCTCAGTTTGAGCATTTATCATGATTAACCAAGCTAATGCGTGAAACAGATTATCTCCCCTATGTGTCCTTAGTTTTGGGCCACCCTGTATTTTGGCGCTTGTACATATAAGTTATATAATTATGATAAATTTCAGAAAGTGTTCTACAAATTTTTTCCAAGAATGACCCCCCCCCCAAAAAGGAAGAATTTATAACCATTTTTGCACATTTAAATTCTGGACGTATGAGTCAGCACATTCCATTCCATTCCAGCGTTATTATCACAATCAGAGGAAGAAATGACACCTGCTGCAGTAAACGCTCAGTTTATGCCACTTAGGACAACTTAAGGGAAATTTTATACATGATGCCTCGGGAGCATGATGAAGCTATGCATAATTCAAACAACACCTCTATCATGTCTGACATGCCGATATAATCAGTCAGGAGGGCCAGAAACTGGTACAACTCTCAAATCAAGCGAATGTGGCGCATTGCGCTAACGCCTCGATCATATTATTACCAGCACCTTCGGGAGTCGAATTCCCGACCTCATGGAAACGGTGTTATCCATTGAGCTGAGTACGCTGGTGTTACATGCCTATGCTGGCAACAGAAATATTTATTAAAATTGAATAATATACTTGTGTACCTCTTTCTTTCAATCCGTCGATACTACAGAAAAGGTCAGATTTTCCAAATAATGGATCTTTTCAGATTGGCAGACTGCTGCAGATTTTTATGAAAACTAACAAATAAATTATTTACAAATTTTATCCTAAGGAAATGTCTAATTCCTAACGTAACTTAAACCTAACCTAACTTAACTTACATTTCCTTAGGATAAAATTTGTAAATAATTGACTTACTAATTTTCGTAAAAAACTGTAGCAGTCCGCCAAACCGAAAAGACCCTCCCCCTCTAAGTAATTATTGATAAGCTCACAAACATAAATGGGATGAGGCAGAGTTAAGGAAAACAGCAGAAAGACTTATGCAAATTCTGTGGAACAAACGGAGTGTAATCATAAACTGTATAAAATAGTTAACATAATGCGAAGCAAGAACTCTTCCTTAGGAATAATCCTTCGTTATACAAGACCCAAACAGTATATAAACTATTTTTCAAACAGTCTAAATGGATAAATTTACCATGCGATGTTAATATTTAACTTTTAACTTTGTTGTTAGGAAAATAAATCTTATTTCCCCTAAACATTCAACCTCGTCAAATGTTTTATTGTACATACTATCTGATTGCTGTAACCAAATGAGTTTTTTATGTAAAAGCAAAATTTAGAGGCTAATGATAATCACTATCTCTTACTAGAGTCGAAGAGGATTGTTTTCAGTTAATACTAAGTTATCATGTTAATTTTGGATTTTATTGGTAATTTATTTTATTTCGAAAGACCACTTCGGAACTAATAATATTCCGGTCCCCCTCAAGGCCAAGAAGTAACGCCTGGTTCGATCGCGTTAGCCTACCGAAATAACAAATTGAGAAAGGTTGAATGAGAAATTATATTAAAGTGCTTGAATGAGCAGTAGTACCCAGGGCCAGATTGAGGCTGTGAGGGGCCTAAGGGTAATAAGAGGGAAGGGCCTATATATGTACTATATATTGTACATAATTCATAAAATCTTCAAACAAATAGAAATGTATATTTATCCAAATTTAACAACTAACAAAAATCAAAGCTATGTACACAGAAAAACCCAGCAAAAACGGCATACAATTTAAAGAGAGAATGATTTCTTCCTTCCTGGCTTTAAACTTACTAGCTTATATATCTTACTAGGCAAATTAAACACATATGTCATATGGCATAAGGGGAAATATGTTAAATTGGTTTAAGTCTCTCTAATCGTCACTAGTATGTTAAAGTAAATGACATTTCATCAAAATATGCTATATTGGAAAATGGGGTACCACAAGGATCAATCTTTGGACCCTTACTCTTCTTAATGCATGTAAATGAATTTTATCGATCAACAACATTAGACTGTATTCAATATGCAGATGATACAACACTCACTTCTACACACCACGATATCAGAGCTGGGCACTTGCGGCATATTTTGCGGTACTGCGGTACTGCGGTACTACCAAACTACCAAACCGGGACCGCATAACGCAGTACCGCAAAGGATCGCTGAAAGTACCGCAGTACCGCTACCGCATTCAAATTTCCGCGTACCGGTTTGGTACCGGTTTGGTAGTTTGGTAGTACCGCAGTACCGCAGTACCGCAAAATATGCCGCAAGTGCCCAGCTCTGCACGATATCAATTACCTAATGAACTAAGTGTACAGGCATTTAAATCATGTCTATAAATGGATGTGTGCAAATAAGCTTTTACTAAACTTGACAAAATCATCATATATGATCGTAACTAAAAAAACTGCAATCGTGCACACACCATTAATAATTGGAAACATTTCTCTTGCAAAAGTAAATGAAGTTAAAGTCCTTGGCATCAAGCTAGATAAAAAAATTACATTTCAAAATCCACACACAACATATCAAATAAAAAATATCTAGATTTCTCTACATAATGTTTAAACTCATAAAAACAATTCCCCAGAATGCTCTCCTCACACTGTATTACTCTTTTATCCATCCACACTTGTAATATAGGATCACAGCATGGGGTAGCACAAAGAATTATATACTGTATCCGCTAGAAGTAATCCATAAAAAATGTTTACGAACTCTCTCAGACAATGATAGACGAGCTCATACCTCTTTAATGTTCAGAAACTTAAATATTCTAAAACTAAATGACCTCTATAAACTTACTGTCGGTATCAGTATGTACAAAGTTGCTAATAATATAAACTATACTTCGCCCATTCACAGGGTGATTACCCCCGTCAGATCAACCATAATCATAATACAAGGCTTCCCAATGATTTCATACATAAACCAAGAAAATTGCAGGAAATGCTCTTTCCTACAAAGGTGCAGATATCTGGAACGCTATACCCATAAACATCAGACAATCACCATCACTAATATCGTTTCGCAACTCACTAAAGAAACACTTTATAAACTCCTACTAATGTATGTGTGCATACAGTATATATATATATTGCAACTTGTAAATATTATTAAACAATGAAAATCACCTATTACATATGCAAAATTCACAATCTTAAATGGGTGCAATCATAAATCATATAAATTAGATGTTAAAAGTTTCCAATATATTACGCCATAGTTATAATATGCCTCACTCATCTGTATCTTTGTAAATTTAAGATTGTATTATGATGTGTATTGTTCACCATTTTTCTTTTCTATTATTTCTATTGTTATTATTATTTCTATTATAATTTTCTATTATTTTAAAGATTATTTCAATTTTCATTTGTAATGACAGAGTTAACTAAATGCAACATTACTTTATTTTCCACAAATTCTATTTATAGTTGACATTTTCCTATGTTAAAATAAAAATGAATCTCAAAGACTTTTTCCTGAAAAGCTGCTATGCTTCCCAACGGCATATTCAGATAAGAATATTGTAATTAAACTACAAAAATTAAACGTTAATCCCAACAATGTGTAAACCAATATGGATATAATGTATATCTTATGTAATGTGTTCTTTCTGAATAAAGATTATTATTATTATTATTATTATTAAACTGTGATATCAAACAAAACATCCCCCTTCCTTCGACATGCTGAATGATCATTACACTAGGCCCAAATTCCCAACGCCTGAAAAACAATTTTGGAAACAGATTAACCTTTTGAAGTCAGTCATACAAAAATGGTTGGAAATCATACATACATATCGACAATAATACACTATCAGATATAATGACATAAAAAAACTCTTAACTAAAACTAAAAAAAAATATTTTCTACCTTTGAAGATATGATTGTGCAGTTATATATGATATTACTTAACCAACCTTGTGACAAAGATTTAGGGTTTATGATATAAAAATTAGGGCCTAAACTTAAAAAATATGAGGGCCTAAGGCTACAGCTTTATTAGCCTAATGGTTAATCCGGCCATGGTTGTACCTGATGTTAACGATGTACCTAATTACTCAAGAATTAATTCACCAGCTATATTGAGAATGCTTCCGATGTGGATAGACCACTAATAATAACGTACGTGATTGGGCAAACTAATCTTGAATTAGTTCCTAGCCACATAAACTGCTAAATGTGTTGCTACTCATTAGTTTGTTTAACAAGGATATAATAAATAATGATTGCAGAGTAAAATTGAAAACGGTATTATCAGCTTTGCTAAAGATACGCTACAAGGCCTTTTGTAAGTAACTTTCAAAGCTCGTTTCAGTTACGTTAATTTTAGTGTAGGGTGAAATACTACAAAACTCTGAAAAATAGTAGTTCACAGTGGTTACTGACCAGAAAATGGTTTCGAATAGATGATGAATTTGAGAATTAAATTTGTAAAAGTGAATGGATAAGCGTCTAACTTCGTCCAAGAGTGATTCATCAACATGGCACTGGCGCCTTTCGCAGTGCATTGCGTAGAAGCCATAGTGTGCGAACCAATCAGCAGTCGAGGAATTTTCGTTCTTCCTGCGCGCTATATTTTCTCTGAAGTGGGGTTTACTGTATTTATAAAAATTCGCGTACCTGGAAACAGCTGATTGCGGTGACGTCAGCTCGCTTTTTAAAAATCTGGATGATAGCGACTATTTGAATATACATACACACCTGTATACTGTTACAATTTTTAAGAATTTGTCATAAGCAATTTACGACACTATTAACAATGAATATATGTAATATACTCGTACATATAATTATACTATTATTATCTATACTATAAAAAGGCAGTCCTGTCTGTCTGTCTGTCTGTAGATACCATGCATTTTCTCTTAAGCGATTCTGGACATAGAAATAAATGCGCTTTGCTTTGTGAAGCGTTCTTTTCTGTAGTTTTATTGACCGAATAATTGACCCCCCAATTACTGAAGGTTCACTTATTCCATCAATAAAACTATAGGAAAGAACACAGCAATGAAAATCTTAAGCTTCACATCCGAACCCATTGTATCAAGATTTGTGAAGCTTAATTAAGATTATCATGGCTGCGTTCTTTTCTATAGTTTCATTGACCAAATAATTGACTCCCCAGCACCGGAGGTCTAGCTAAATGGGCCCGTAGAGCCCACTTTAGCTAATACTTATAAAATAAGCACTTGCCTTGAAGGAGTTACATATAGGAATTCACATTGTCTCAGATCCTTGGAGATACTGGCATCGAACCTCTTTTTGAAGGAGTTGAATAGGCGAGTTAAATATTGTTCCTTTTAAAATGATAAAAAATTAATTTGTTTTTCTTTAAGCCAAAATGGACAGAATTTAATTAAAGTGTCTGACCTTGAAGACAAGTGTTTTGAAGAACTTAATTCTATATCTATTTTATCTATTTTTATTTATATTCTATATCTACTTTTATTTCTATTTTAACTCAAAAATACATTTCGATTAATCTTTACTGTCATACTTGAAGCTCCCAAACACTTTTCAGTTTTAAAACTCTCTTCTTCAGACTCCATTATCTTTAGGGGGAAGAGGGGTTGGAGGGCAAGCGTTATGAACCAACATATTTTGGTGACAGAGAAGTTGGGGACCATTTCTGCTACTTGAGAACTACCAACAAGCTCTCTCCTTGTTTTATCCTCTACATTGCACTTCTCTTGTCTCACAACCCTATTTTCTCCTAAAATGTCTGGAGGATGATTTTTAAGTTATGATGATTTTTAAATTATGAATGGGTTCGATAACGTAAACAGAGATGGCTTTTTCGAAATATCACAATATAATAGAACTAGAAATAACGGGTGTAATTTGACAAGCAGAAGGTTCGAGACAGCAGTTGCCAAAAACATTTTTACGCATAGAATAGTAAATAGCTGGAATAGTTTGCCGGTAGAAGTAATTAGTAACACGTCTATAAACATGTTTAAAAATCGATTATACGCGTATGTTGATAGATTGGGTATAGTTTAAGGTAGTAAAATTAAGGTTTTTGTGGTTCGGAACCAACGTAAAATTGTAGGTCCCTTCCGCCACCACCGAGGACATGCGCAATACACAACTGCAATCACAATTAGGTAGACCAGCCATGAGTGGATCCTAGGGTCTTTGTTGGTCTGAAACATTATAACATTATGACCAAAATAAAATTTGTTATATGACGTTTCCAGATCAACAATCAAATGAACAGAAATTCAAGACTGTTTTGTGAATGAACGTAATTTTTAAATGTCACAAAAGTTTAAATTTCAATGTAATTAAATTCGTGATACAAAATAATTCGTTATACAAACTTAAAACCTGTTAAATTAGCCCTTTTAGTGTATTGTTGTCTTAAGAAGTAAAATTAATAACGGCTGCTTCATGAGTGGCTGATGTGATTATTTTTTAAGTAATTTAAGGAATTTTAACTGTGACTATTAAGGATTCTTTACCGGCTTGTAAAAAAAAAAGAAGTATGTTATGCTCCTCACATTACCATACATTACAGATAATTCATCCATCCATCGTGTTCTGTCTATCAGGCAGGTCCAACTCATGTGTCCCGCCAAAGTGTTCTATCCTGAGCTATCCTTTTCATGATAATGATAAAATAATGCAACTAAAAATTTTGGTTCAAGATAACGCGCTGGATAACGCGATGTCAAGCAAAGGTCATAATTAATTAATATATAGATGAGTGACCCTTTTTTTCTCTTTGTATGAACCTCAGAAGAACTGTTTTAATGGTTGCAACTTACAAAAGTTCTTTTAATTGAATATTAATCCATTTTTGTAAGACCGGAAGAGGTCATTTGCTCACACACACACACATTCGAATGTGTATCAGTGTATCAGTGCATCACTGTATCAGAAATACACATACACAAAGCAAACTAAATGTTTGTAAATACCGTGTTCATGTAATGATATTTACATAAAATTTCTCGTCTGATGCTTGACTACAGAATTTCTGAGTAGCGCTCTCGTGATCCCATAAGATTAAAAAATGAAAGCATACAACCTCGGAAATGTTGTGATTAATATTCTTTAAAAATTTTACTGAACAAAAGCGAAGCTACATGCGTTCAGAATTGCAGTTCCTCTCAAGTTTAAAGAAAAGGAACTGATAAGTGAAATTAAGTGTTAAAAAATAAAAATGTAATTTTTGGCGTCCAATTTTTACACGCGCCGTGAACCAAGTGAAAATGAAATAATTTATATTCAATAACTTGAGTGTTATTTCTTTCCTATATATACATTATTACTTCAGTAAAATGAATATAAAAAATTAAAAAGATTTTTAACAAACCAAGAAAAAAAAAAAGATGCCGAGAGACATTTCGAACTTTTCGAACCGGAGTTCCAGACACGAAGGGAAGAAAACAAAAGCTAAATACTGTAACTGATGAAGTAAATTTGAAATTTATATCTACGCATTTATATAAATTAAAGAATTTACAGGCTAAGAAAGACCCTAAGATCCACTCTAGGGTAGCCCAGGAAAGAAGTTAGAAAAGAAAGTAAAAGAAAGAGGACCAATAAATGAAAATAAAGAATATTGAAAACTCTCATACTACAGTATGTTCACACTTATAAAAGTGCAAAGTAGTAGTAGTAACGTATAGAATACAGTAGACAAGGCTCTTCTTCTTCCACCAAGTAAAGGCTCTTCTTCCACCGAGACAAGGCTCTTCTTTTTACAGCAAGAAAAGACTCTTCTCCTTCAGCCAAGACAAGGTTCTTCTTCTTCCGCCGAAATAAGGCTCTCCTTCTTCTGCCAAGACAAGGTTCTTCTTCTTCCGCCGAAATAAGGTTCTCCTTCTACGAAGACGAGGCTCTCCTTCTGCCAAGACAAGGTTTTTCTTCCGTCAAGAAATAAGGTAAATTCTAAAGTTAAAAATCACTAGATTCATTTATACAAAATCATAACTAAAAATTAAATTATTTTTTCAAATTCCTCCTTAGCGATGACTCCTATGTAAAAAAATGAATACTCCAAAAAGATTGCCGTCATAGCGATGACTCCTATGCAAAAAATGAATACTCCAAAACGAGTGCCGTCATAGCGATGACTCCTATGTAAAAAATGAATACTCCAAAAAGATTGCAGTCATCTTTTTTGTTTCTTATCTCAATTCCTTCTCTAAGGTTGAATTTTCTCGAAAATAAATATATGATAGTACATCCTTCCACTAAAATTTGTGTTTACATCCTCTTTCCATTTCCTTTTAATATTATTCATACTTTCCTATTCGTAATACTATTTCTTTAAGTTCTTCCTCACTTTTTTTTCCTCATATTCTTGCCGTTCTGATATTACTTGATATTTCCTCTTTACATCACCTTTCCATGGGTCTTACTCTTTTTTTAGCTTTTCATCTAGGCCTATTTTTTACCTCTCTTTATTTTTCAAAATAGCTTTCTCCTTTCTTCACATTTCGTGATATATTTTTCACATTTTATTTACGTTAATTCTTCCTCTCTTCTGCTTTTCTATATAATTTTCTATTAAAATATCAGTTCATTATCCAAAATAAGTCAAAATTTTTTTTTGTAATTTTAAATAATCTTTATTTTTTGCGTAAATATGATTAGCTTCACATAAGTTTATTTCTTTTATTTAACCGTATTTCAGTATAATAATAATAATAATAATAATAATAATAATAATAATAATATTATTATTATTTTTATTATTATTAATATTATTATTATTATTATTATTATTATTTGATATGAAAACAATATACAGTTTTAATCGCATCTTCATGGTTGTGGGAAGTGGATAGCTCTTCCATTAAGTAAAAGACGCGTGAGAATGTAACTAATTACTATTATAATTCATTATACATTATTATACATTATACATACATTATTATACATTATAATTAATTCATTTTACATTTTATCAAATCCAAAAATATAAGATGCTTCTCTCGTTGACAGATAATTTAACAGACAAATTAGGTACAAATAATATAAAGGTATGCAACACACGCACACACACACACACACACACACACACACACACACACACACACACACATATATATATATAATATATATATATATATATATATTAGCAACAACTAAAAATTATTGGTTTGTAAACTTTGCATTTCTTAAAAATCATATCTTGTAAAAATAATAAAATAGAACAAATTTACTGAGAAAATAAAATCTACCAAAATGAGAGTAAATATTTGTATTTGGCCAAAACTTTTGTAAGGTTTGGTACAAACCTAACTGCCCTTCACAATGCCGAAACTTCCGAAGCTTATAATGCACGTACACACACACACACACACACACACACATATCACATATATATATATAAATAAACAGTTTACAGTTTAAATATTTGCCAATTTTTCCTTGATTCACCCACCGCCTGCGCGAAAGAAATTTGCACATGCGCAATTAATGTATGCATGAAAAAACAAGAGCCCCAATTAATACGTGTATGGCGGGCTAAGTATTAATAAATATGTTTTACCTATTTGGATTAGATGTTTTGATGAGTTACAAAATTGTAGCATATAATATTTCCTTCAGTTCAACAGACACCGTAAATAAAACATAAAGATAATACCTCATGAATAGTGTGCGTAGATTTCTAACATATTACTAGGCGAAAACAAAATACTGTAAACTGCAACTTTTTTATCTTTTTTATACAGGGTGAAAAATTAAAAAAAAGCAAAGAAACTACTTTTCTCATATTTTTTCATTAGGAGTGTACAGGACGAGCTACAGCAAACTCTACAACGCGACTTTGGTATGTTACATTTTGATTTTCACGATGGATTTAGAACCCCATTTGATGTAAAAAAAAAAAAAAAAAGTTAAATTAGGTGTAATACGTTATGGACTAGTTTTCCATAAATAATATCAGTTTATTATACATTTTTTTTATTGTTTCTCCACGACATTTTGTGGTAGCGGAGAAATGTCGATCTATTCAATATACATTACTAGGTCGACAGAATTTTTTTTTAACTTGTATAATGTCATAAATTTCACCCTATTCATGTCAGTTAAATTCATATTAATTTAAATTATGTCAGGGTATGTTCAGTTTGGTTAGGCTAGGTTACATTATGCCCGGTTAGGTTAGGTTAGGTTAGATTAGCCCTTTTCATTAAAAATGTGAAATGTATTTATGAGTTACTCACTTTTAGTTAAAATATTATACAAGTTTTTCATTTCCACTTAAAATCCATAAAGGTACTTGCTTAAGGTCAAACGCCGATATCGCCGATATTATGGACTTAGATTTTATTCGTGTAATCTGCCATTTTACAGTGTTTGATATATATGTATTTTTTCTCGTTTTCATTTTAATATAGTAAATTATATATATATCCCGCAAGTGAGGTGGGATGCTGCAGAGGGGTCGACCTTGCAGGTCGATCCTGAACCGTCGTTCGAACTCACACAAAGTAACACAAAGTAATATATATATATATACATATGAAAAATTATTTCACGAAAGTGACACGTGAAAAGTATTTATGATGAATAAAACCACGAAGGAAAAAGAAACACAAAGGGGTGCTCAAGCGCTTTCGTCTAATGACATCCTCAGGAACACTGGAGTGAAAGGACAGATCAAGGCAATATATAGGTTACAAAAATAAACATACATACATACACATTCACATATATATACATATATATATATATACATATATATATATATATAAATATATACATATATATAGTAAGCATAGAAAAAAATTGTGGGAGGAGCCAACATTTATATGGTCACAGAAAAATAAAGAAATAAAAATAAATATAAATATAATGCCTGTTTATTTCTTTATGATTATTTAGGCTGTGACATATATATCACTAAGGCACTATTTTGTAATTAATTTTTTCTCAATTTATATTTATATTTATTTTTATTTCTTTATTTTT
>JAJOZX010000059.1:857500-895000 GCA_023014485.1 Bathynomus jamesi
TCGAACAATTAGAGCATAATGACATGGTGCTCCATCTTGTTGAAACACAACATTATCAAGAATGCCATCATCAAGAAGCTGTGGTTCGAGAAGCTGCTGAAGCATATCAAGGTAGACGGTACCTGTTACAGTTGCTTCCGCAAAGAAGAATGGGCCATAAATTTTGGATTTGGTCATTCCAAGCCACACGTTAACTTTTGGAGAGTCTCTTTGCCATTCTATGACTTCAGACGGTCTTTCATTGGACCAGATAATGAAAAAATTATGAAAATAAAATTATGAAAAAAATTTAGAAATTTATACATTTTTAACACATATTAAACATGATAAACATAAATAAAAGTGTGTTTTTTAAAAATTTGTCCGATTTCATTGAAATAGATAGTTAATTCTGGGACACCCTGTACAGAGTGTAACAAAAGGCGTTTCTCATAGGGAAATAAGATATAACAGAATTGAAGGAGAAAATAGTTTTACTATGCATTACAAACAATATAATCAACTTACCAATTAATCCAATACATGCTCGTCGCTCCAATAACGATAATTGTGGCGATTCACTATTCCATTTAAATGAAAACAAGCCTCGTCGCTAAATAAAATATCGGAAAAAATTTCCCTATGAGAACAAACTTTTGTTACACCCTGTATATGCATTTGATTGAAAGAAAATTTTAAATTCTATCTTTTTAAAAAAATGGAAATTATTTTTATGTATTGCTTGAAGTTACGTCTGTCACTGTCGTTTCCCGCTTCCTACACGTAACTCGTAGAGCTCAAATCAGTGAGTGACAGAGACACGAGAAAAGTGAATTAGAAAGTCATCCAGTTCGTCTAAAATATGCGACGCTTAAAAATAAAGTATAATTTTTTTAGACGAAATTCTAATTGAAATTTTTTTGCAAAGACACGAAATCCCAATCTTGTTTCATCTTTTTTTTTTATTATTATTTAGTTATCTTTCATATTTTACGCGTAAGTCGGAGTGACTTACAAGCAGGGAGGAGGTCAGGTTATGCCTCTAGCGGCAATTCTCAGAAGCAGGAATGGAAACGTTATCAAAACTGTTGTAACTCTTTGTAGTTCTTTTGTATCACATTCCTGGCTTCAGTGTAAATGTTGGGGTTTCCTCCTCCCCGGCTGGGGTGACTGAAGCTCTCTCAATGATCCGTCGTGGATCCCTGTCATAGGATATGGAGAACATACAACTTAAGCTAGAATCCGAACCACGAGTCACTACATCATCAACGGTCAATAAAATGCAGGATAAAATAGAAATGGGCCATCAAAGGATACACCAACTTTTTCAATATGAAATTATTTGAAAAGAATTAACAAATTGTTCCGAGATAAATTTAACATTTATTTGCAGAACTGAAATTACGTCATTTCAGTTTAAATTTTAAAAATAAAATAAAAATAAATCAAAGAGAGTCGAAACCATGAAAAAAATCCATGAGTTTGGTTGGATTTCAGTTCATTTCATGGAAATAAAACTCAGTGAGTTTTAAAACTCATAGAAAATAAAACTCAGTTTGGATTTCAGTTTATTTCATAAAAATAAAACTCACTGAGTTTTATTCCTATGAAATAAACTGAAATCCAAACTCATGGATTCTTTTCATGGTTTCAACTGTCTTGGATTAGTTTTATTTTATTTTATTTTTAAAGTTTAAAACTGAAGTGACATAATTTCAGTTCTGCAAATTTCATGTTCGCTTTTGTTGTTTTTGAAGTATGGTTCGTTTAGTTTTGCCTTTTATTTGTTTCATTTGGATACGGTTCCGTCATACTGCCGTATATAACCTTCCATCTTCTTAGAGCAGGGGTTCCCAAATGGGGGTACGCGCACACCCAGGGGTAAAGGAGAAGGTTCCCAGGGGTACGCGGCATCCTGCTTTGGAACTAATTTTCACACGGAAAAGTACTCTGAAAAGTACTCTCAAAAGCAATTTTGAGTAAGGGGTGGGGTACGGGGCACTTGCCGAAGCCATCAAGGAGTACGCAACCGAAAAAAGGTTGGGAACCCCTGTCTTAAAGGGATAGTCGAACGCTTGATTACGTTTGTTTATTTAAACTTACAAACAATTTCTTGGAGGGAGGGCACAGTGGCTTACCTTTTCCACTCGGAAGTGAGTAAGTAGTAAGTTCTCTTTTAATTTTTCTTTTCAGTGACATTGTATAGGAGTTCCAATGTTATTCTTTTTATTGAATTTGTACGTTTCCTGTTATAACTTATTTTTCTTTTCCTTTCATAGCTCGACCATTTTTCTTTTAAAGTTTTCAGTAACTGTGCACGTAAATTCACCGCTGGTCATATATATATACTGTATATATATATATATTAAAGAAACCTTCCCGTTCTATGAAAAAAAAAAAAAATAGTAGTCCAAAAATAGGGGTCCATCGTGCAAAATTTAGTTCAAATAAGCGAGACAATATATAAATTTCCTAAATGGGTTGTTTACTTTTCTTATTTAGAAACTGTTAAAAACATTTCGTTCACAAGCGATTGCACAAGGCGGTACCATAAATACCACATTATTTGCGCCTCTTTTTGCTTGCAAAGGCTCAACGAAATTATATTTTTTCACTCCATCGACTTCCATTCCACCTCAGTAGCTTCATCAGGATTTCGAATAAATAAAGTCCACACGGAGAAACAACGAAAATTCAACAAAATATTTAATAGTTCAGCTTTATATATATATATATATTATATATATTATATATATATATATATATATATTATATATAATATATATATAAATATATATACACACACACATTCAACTGCAAAGAACACGCAGTATAAATAACGTAAAGAACGACGCTTGTATAGGAGATATTCTGCGCAAGACGAGAGAGAGAGAACGAAACAAATTAAAAAATGAGGTAACCACCCGGGAATCGAACCCGGGATCTTCCGATTGCCGGTCAGATGCGATACCATTACACCATGGGGCCTCACTCTTCCAAATGCCGTAATTCTTCTACATACTCGCAGAAACCAATGCCCCAAGGGGGCACCTCCCGCATGCCGTAACATTATATACATTCAACTGCAAAGAACACGCCCCCTTGGGGCATTGGTTTCTGCGAGTATGTAGAAGAATTACGGCATTTGGAAGAGTGAGGCCCATGGTGTAATGGTATCGCATCTGACCGGCAATCGGAAGATCCCGGGTTCGATTCCCGGGTGGTTACCTCATTTTTTTCATTTGTTTCGTTCTCTCTCTCTCTCGTCTTGCGCAGAATATCTCCTATACAAGCGTCGTTCTTTACGTTATTTATACTGCGTGTTCTTTGCAGTTGAATGTATATAATGTTACGGCATGCGGGAGGTGCCCCCTTGGGGCATTGGTTTCTGCGAGTATGTAGAAGAATTACGGCATTTGGAAGAGTGAGGCCCATGGTGTAATGGTATCGCATCTGACCGGCAATCGGAAGATCCCGGGTTCGATTCCCGGGTGGTTACCTCATTTTTTCATTTGTTTCATTCTCTCTCTCTCGTCTTGCGCAGAATATCTCCTATACAAGCGTCGTTCTTTACGATATATATATATATATATATATATATATATATATATATAAAGAGAGAGAGAGAGAGGAGAGAGAGAGAGAGAGATTCCCAGCCCGACATTAGAAGTTTAGTAAAGGTCATAAGCATTTCTAGGACGTCAATAAAGCGTTCACTGAACGTGCCATTTCTTACTGTGTATCAAAACCTTCGTCAGGTTTTTGCTTTACTCAAGGAATATGGAGTTGTTATTAACGTTAACAAATGCCAGTTTGGTGTCTCCGAACTGCAGTTTTTGGATCATCACATTACGGGCGATGGCATCTCCCCCACCCTTCAGAAGGTCGACGTAATCAAGAATTCCCCTCCCCTACCTTCCATCGAAAGCTGCTCGAATTTCTGGGCATGGTCAATCTCTACCGTCGTTTTATACCCCATTGTGCGGCCCTTCTGCGTCTCCTCCATGCCCTCTTGCGCTCCCTTGAAAATGCTCTCCCACATCCATCCAATGGTTCGAGAACGCACAACGGGCGTTCGATGCAGCCAAATCTGTCCTCCTTCCCTGAGGCTCTCCTCCCAACCCTATCCGGAAGCAGACGTCACCCTCATCGTCGACGCTTCGGACCTTGCGGGTGGCACGATCTTGCAGCAAGCGTCTTACACCAGCTCTTAGACGCAAATGAAGGTTTTTACTGGCATTTGACTCCGAAGTTTTGTCATTGATGCTTGACATGAAGTAAACACTTGAGGAGAACATCATGAGAATTCTAACCAAGTTTACCGGCTTTACGGTGCCTCAAGGCTTTTACCGTTGAAGTTTAAAAACATTCCGTCTTCAGGCATCTTTCGGAGAACATTCCTACCATTTAGCCTCTCGTTCACCGTCTATTACAAACTCATTGAAAGTGTTGCTTATAAGCTCTCGCTCCCTTCAGCTGTGCATAATTAAATTTAGTGTTATAACCGTTTGGATAGGCCTAGCTCACTTGGCCTACAGTGTTTTATAGCGTCGTATTAGTCTACTTTACATACAGCCTACACATTCAAACAAACTCTCATCCAAGCCGAATAGGGTCTCTAAAGTGTTCCTACTACTAGGTATCGAACTCGTATTTTATGTAACGTTACCGTAATACTGCATGTAGCCTTATTATTGTTTATTACGTACCTTATTTTATTATCTGATTATTTCATTTTAATGCCACTAACTCAATGCACCTTTGTCCTCCACGTAATTACTTTTTAATTCTCAACATTCAATAATTGCACTATTTGCCCATTTCAATATAAACTATCTAATTGTTGATCATTATAACTAATTATTATTATTCTTTTATTTTTGCTAATTAAATAGAAAACCACCAATCCTATTAATCTCCTTCATTAATGGCATCTATTATTTCGATCGAAAGACCTGGTAATCTTAAGCCTCAAGCAAACATTTATTTAATTAATCTAATTACATTATTATAGGGCCTACTGTCATTGGCCACTATATATATGTATATGGCTTCATTTTCCTCGTTCTTGAAAATGAATGAAATGAAGATACTGAAATTGGGAGTTCGAACCCCAATAATGCTGGCAATAATAATAATATAGGAGTTACAGCAATGGGCCGCATTAGTTGACCTGAGCGCTGTGCCAATTCTTGCTCTTCTTGCCTGATTTTTTGTCTACATCGTACATTTTTTTTGTGTTTTGACCATATTTTAAGTGTATATCCTTTATACTCTTCTTCACTCGAGGGAGTGATTTCTCGGTAGTTTTTATTTATATTCATTTTACTGTAGATGTGAAAAGGCGTTATACGCTTCAATGCGAAACGTGTCTCTTTTAAAGCTTTGTTTTACAAACTGCTTGAAAACATGTTTTAGTGTTTTACTTCTCGTAATTATGTTTATACTGTGTCTCCCAAAAGAACGATCTGTTTTGTGTAATTTATATAAGGCATAGTATAATATATATAAAAATTTCTATGACCCATTAAATTTCTATGACCCATCTCTCGTCCATCATCATTATTTTTATCAAACTATGAAGGTTTTTCATGTAATTTCGGCTAGGTTAAATAGGCTAGGCTACCATCACATTCACAGTTCAAGATTGCATATTCTAGAATCTACAGCTCAACGTGTGTTAATTGTGAGGCGTTATATCAGTGCAGTGTTGTACAAATACAACATGATTTTAAAGCCTAATTTGGAGTATAGGAAGGACCCTCCCAGCAGCAGATCTACAATAAAGAAATTATTTATAAAGAAATTTGAACATACTCGCCATGTGATTGACAATTTCAAAACTTTGTACAACAACAACAACAACAATCACCAATGTAATTTTTTTCCGACTAATCGGTCTGACCAACCAACTAATACATTATTCCTGGTAGCTGAAAATCAACAGCTGTGTTGCCAAATTTTAATATGTGTTCCATCTCTCTCCTCCATCATCAAATCGGATATTAATAAATAACTCCTTAACGCAAAATATGCAAAAATAACTTTAAAATCCCATTTTAAGCTGGGTGACTGAGCGGAAGGTAATTTTAATATATTCAGAATAGACTTAACGAACGTCATTTTATAATTATAACATTTAACATGTTATAATTAACATTTTAAAATTATAATTAACATTAATTATATTTATAATTAACATGTTGTAATGAAAATATACAGTTTCATTGGTATGGCACGATGGGTTACGTAAACTAGTGAACCAGGATGTAGTTTTCAACCCATTAAATTACAGATTAGTTTACAAATTAATTGAATGATAGGAAAAATTTACTGGAATGTGTGACGGCCATTCCACATTCACTGTAACATATTTTGTATAATTAACGTGAAATGAAAATAACTCATCCTTTTTTCATTTAAAAAGTTCACTACCAAATCTAAGTGCGCCGCAGCGTGGTGGAAAAATATCCGTTTCGCGCGACAAATTACTTAGTTACGTAGGCAAGCGGTGTGGAGGCCTTAACTCATACTCCATTGAGTGATGGTGACGTGTTTATGCAATCTGTGCAACGTTGTCAGATTGCGTTGCGTACGTCGTTTCATTTTGTTCGTGTTTTGTGGAGGATATTCACACTATGGTTTCGAGTGAATTGGGGAGTCTTAATTGAAGTCCTTTTTGTAAAGATATTCCGTGAGACAAATTGAATATCCTAAGAGCGGCTGTTTAAAAAAGCACTGTTAGCAAAGATAAGATCTACAATGCGGGTAGCATTGCAAGATACCCTGGTAATGCCCGCCGTCTACGTTCTCAATCCGTAAAGACGACAGGACATTTAGCTAAACATATGAAACATTTTAATTATTTGAAACGTCCAAACAGCATAAAAATGTTTCATGTGGACAATAGTACATAAATATCTGAGACGTTCATTTAGACTGTAAATGTATATTGATGCACAAACACAAGGAAAAATAAAAAGTTAACGAGGCTTTTCGTCTATTGAAAAACTCATGAGAGAATGATAATTTGTTCAATACACGAAAGATCTTGGAATCGCTTTTTATTTTTCCTTGTGGGTGTGCATCAATTATTATTTTCACGTATTTAATTGTAAAATTCATCCCACATTCATACATATATATCATATATTTGTCATATGGACTATGGTCTGCCAGTAAACTTTTTCAATTTCACATTCATTTTCATATGTACCAGAACCGGAATCAACAATGCAGGAGATGCAGGAGAGAATAGCAACTTGCTCTGCGCAGCTAAGTCAACGCCGCTTCATCCAAGTTCCAATGTTCCAATGACGCAAGAGGATGCAAGCTGTTGCCAAAGTTGATGATGCGCATATTGAATTCTATCACGACCAATAATCGCCTTCAACACACTCCTGTAACTGCAAACCGAAAGAGGAGCAACTTTTCCAATAATAAGTCAACAGTGGCAGTAAACTCTTTGTATGAACCTCAAAACATTTTTAAAATTCCTTCTCTCTTTGCAAAGATTTTTTTTAAAAAAGTATACCAATTTTGAACCAATATTATCTATCCGTGTGCCTCCCCATATATATATATATATATATATATATTATATATATATATATATGTTAGATTACTTAATTAATTTAATTAAATAATGTAATGCTTATTGAATAGAGCCTCCCTGATTATATATACAGTATATACATTATCATACCAAAATATTTAAAGAAATTTTTTTCTGACCCTCAATCCTTTTTCACAGTTTATAAAATAAAACAACACTTTCCTTTTCAAACAAAATAAGCGCACTTCCTCGATTCTTGTCGTATCGTTTGACCATTAACGAAGGCTGATTGAATTTCAATCTGTCACGTCCTCACGTACGGACTAAACCCAAATGAAAATTAATGAAACTGTATTTCCACCGAAATATGAAAAGGGACACTATACAAATCTCTTAAGATTCAATACTGACTCTTTAGAAATGAATTCAAATTGGAAATTTACCCTATTTAAAGGTACAATCAACTTTCTGGACGAATTTCTCATACGAATGTGTGTGAATTCAACATTTATAAATATTAATAGAAAGCTTATATATATATATATATATTTGTCAGTGTCAAAGCCTTCAATATATTGCAAATTAGAATGGAAAACGCGCTTCGATTGAGAGATATTCAATAGGAATGTACATTTGAAGAGAGTCAGCGCAAATTCATTACATTTATAAATTAATTAAGAACTTGATTATTGCTAATTTATTATAACGTCAATTTCATCTTAAAATTTTGTTTGCTTTATATATATATATATATATAGTTAGAGAGAGAGAGAGAGAGAGAGAGAGAGAGAGAGAGGGTGTCCCATAAGTCCGGTCTCATAGAAATTTTTTTTAAATTGATGTCTTGTTTTGGGGCCTTTTTTTGTTGCAATTAGAAAATAACACGCAAAGCTAATATGGAAGTGAGATACAGTCCTCAGGAAAAGGCGAACGCCTTTTCCTCACGAGTGTAACTCAAGAGTGCAACCCACTTTCATATTAGCTATTGCGTGTTATTCTACCTGCAACAAAAAAAAGGTCCCTAAAGAAGAATATATATATATATATATACACACACACAGTATATATATATATATATATATATATATATATGACGAAGTTATATATGTTGAGAAGTTTCATGGCAACATTACTAAAGATGACAGAACCCAAGCAACAATGCTTTTAGATATTATGGAACATTACGCCCTTACCCAGGAAATCTGTGAAGCCACGAGAAAGGAGAACGTTTTGGATTTAATGTGGACAAATAACAACGAGATAATAATAAATAAAAAAGTAACGCACACAAAGTTCTCCGACCATAACCTCATCGATATACAATTGAAGTTAGCACCTAGAGGCCCGAAACCGCATCCCAGAGAGGCAGATGGAATATTTGAAGGCTTAAACATAAATTCAAAGAAAGTAAATTGGGAAAACGTAAATAAAGATTTAAAGGAAATTTAAATCTGTGTTTAGCACCCCTAAGTCCGAGATGGAAGTGGAAAACCCAGACGAGTTTTTCGACATTGAAACAGATCAACCAAGAACAAATCCCGGCACAAACCTATTAATGGACTTCGAGTTCACGGAAGGAGATGTAATTACGGCCTTATCACAGATGCGAGACAATTCAGCGCCAGGGCCAGACACATGGAGTGCCACATTTCTGAAGAAATGCAAAGAGAGTATTGCAAAACCACTATACTTATTATGGAGGAAATCACTCGACACAGGACAAATTCCACTCCCCTTAAAGAACGCGAATATTGCCCCCCTATTTAAAGGTGGTAACAGAGCAATGCCCAAAAATTATCGGCCAGTGGCTCTCACCTCACACCTTATAAAGTGTTTTGAACGCATAATTAGAGCCAAAATTACCTACTACCTACAAGAAAAAGACTTATACAACCCAAATCAACATGGCTTCAGGGCGGGTAGATCATGCCTGTCACAGCTACTAGACCACCAGGAGAAAATATTGTGTCGAGGACAAAACTTTGATGTAATATATACTGATTTTGCTAAAGCCTTCGATAAATGTGACCATGGAATCATAGCACACAAACTTAAGGATACGGGAATTACTGGAAAGCTAGGAAGGTGGATATTTAATTTCTTGACGCAAAGAACGCAAAGAGTGGTGGTAAACGGAGTTAAATCGGAAGTCTCGGAAGTCGTGAGCTCTGTCCCACAAGGGACAGTATTAGCTCCCTTGCTGTTCATAATAATGATTGCAGATATTGATGCAGATATTAAGGACAGTATTGTATCATGCTTCGCAGATGACACGAAGATATGTAAGGAAATATTGAACGAAGATGACATAAGAAAACTACAAAACGACATTGAAACATTATTCCAGTGGGCAGAAGACAACAATATGAAGTTCAACGAAGAAAAATTCCAACTTCTAAGATATGGTAATAACAAAGAGCTACAGAAAAAAGGGTACAAAACTCCGCAAGCCAAACAGATAACACCAAATCCACAAGTCAGGGATCTTCGAGTAATAATGTCGTCGGATGCAGAATTCAGAGAGCACTATAAAATCAAAATCACAACGGCTAGAAAAATAATGGGAATCATCTGGAGGAGCTTCCGCAGCAGAAAAGCAAACATCATGCTCAAATTATGGAAGAGTCTAGTCCTACCAATAATTGAGTATTGCTCAGTACTCACAAGCCCACACAGAAAAAGAGACATTGCGAGCATTGAAGCTATACAAAGGACTTTTACGTCTAAGATAGAGGAAACGGAAGGTGAAGACTACTGGTCTCGACTACAATCCCTGGAACTCTACTCTCTTGAAAGAAGGCGAGAGCGGTACACAATAATATACATATGGAACATACTTGATGGCTCTGTCCCTAACCTCAGAAATGAAATAGAAACAAACTGGAATGAGAGAAGAGGCAGATTTTGTACGGTCCCAGCTGCGGTGGGACAAGGAGCCATGAAAACGAGGATGGAAAATACCCTCAGAATACGGGGCCCAAAGCTTTTTAATGTCCTTCCAAAAGAAGTGAGGAATCTCCAGCACACCAACCTGAATAACTTCAAGAACCAGCTTGACAGATTCTTGTGCAAAGTCCCTGACCAGCCATGCGTGGCTGGCTACGAGGGCAGGAGGCGATCAGAGAGCAATTCCCTCCTTCACCAAGTCCCGCAAATGAGGCGGGATGCTGCAGAGGGGTCGACCGCAGGTCGATCCTGAACCGTCGTTCAAACTCAACAAAAGTGCTAACAAAAGTGCTATATATACAGGGCGTCCCAAAAAAATGTATACACACTTTAACAGCTGATAGCTCAATTGATGTTTCTTTCTTTCCAAGTTAAACCCATTAGAATTAATAATGGCAGTCAGACTAAGCTTTGAACAAAGGAAATTCATTCTAAAATGCTACTGGAAGTGTGAAAACGCAGTTGAAGTGCAAAGACAGTTTAGGAGGGAGTTTCAAACAGATCCACCAACGCGACTTACCATCACTCGAATTAGAGATAAGTTTGAAGCCGATGGAACTGTTCAGAATGTCCACAAGAAGCGTTCCGGAAGACCACGGACATCGACAAGCCCCACAAAGCAAGAAAGAGTACTGGAAACGTATCACCAAAGTCCAAGAAAATCTGTGCGGCAAGCGAGTGGTGAGGTAGGAATTTCAGAATCGTCTGTCCAACGCATTTTGAAGCACTGTCAATGGAAAAGTTACATTCCAAGATTAGTCCATGCTATTAATGAAGATGATCCGGACCGAAGAGTGGAGTATTGCGAGTGGTACTTGGCACGATGTGGATGTGGATTGGACGAAGGGGTTTCGTAGAATACCCTCCGCGTTCACCAGACCTCACACCACTAGACTTTTTTTTATGGGGATACTTAAAAGACAAAGTCTACGCTATAAAACCTGCAACAGTCGCTGAATTGAGAGCAGCCATTGAACGAGAATGCACACAAATACCAAACGAAATGTTTCGTGATGTTTGCGATTCCATTGCTTCGCGTTATCAGCAGTGCCTGGACCAGAACGGACGTCAGTTTGAAAACAGGCGTTGACAAAACAATTAAATAATGTCTGTAGATTCTATTACATTTTGAAAATGAAATGTATTTTAATAAACACTGCCTTTATAATTATTTAAAGTGTGTATACATTTTTTTTTGGACGCCCTGTATATATATATATATATATATATATAAAATTTGCATCGTTTTATACTGAACCAACACGGCCAAAATTTGACCACGTTTGATTTTATAATTGATGCTTATTGGAGTATTCTGATGTGGGACAGTTTTGTTTTTAATTAAAAAGTAATCTACGTACGTAGATTAGAAGTTTTCTAATAGACGTACTCTAGATTACGCGATCGAGAATGATCAAATTTCAGCCGTCGTCCTGGTTCACTACAAAACGATGCAAATGTTGTTGTTTTTTTATTCTGAAATGAATGGTAAAACTAAGTAGTTAATTGTAGTTAATTGTAGTTAATTTTAATTAATTTCGAATTCAAATTCTTTTTATTTGCCATAATTATTATTGTCACTTATCGTGCGTTACTTGACCAATAAAATTAATTACTAAAAAATCAGGAAAATAAACCTAAAACATATTTTCTTTCTACGTACGAAATATAACAAATGTTAAAGACACAATAAACGTGTAAAATAATAGCATAATTAAGTCGCTGAAATTAAAGGAGCTAAAATATAACAAAAAAATGTATATCTTTCACTCTAACTGATATTCGACGAATTAGTGGTGAAAGATATACTTTCCAACAAGATGGAGCCCCTGCTCACAGAGCACGCCAAACTGTCACATTCCTTTAGAACGAAACACCAGATTTTATTGAACCCAATATGTGGCCGGCTAGTAGCCCCGATCTTTCACCACTAGATTATGGTGTTTGGGAAACACTGAAGTCCAAAGTTTACATCCCTGGTACCAATATAAGAGACATAGATCAACTACGCGAAAGAATTCTGCTCGGCTGGGAGAACGTGTCTCAACGATATGTAAACAGGTGTATTGATCAGTGGCGTCCACGTTTGGAGGCCTGCGTTGAGCAGGAAGGGGGACACATCGAGTAACTTCTCAATTAAGACGAACAATATGCTAAGGTAAGCATATGACAGTTTACCTCTAAGGGGTAACTTTTTTTTTACCCACCCTATATATATATTAGCGCTCATGAGTATTCGTAAAGAGAAAATATTTCAGTTTTATTCGTTCTTATCTTTTGTACCGAGCATAAGATAATTATTTTTAGCATTATGACAGGATTTTTGTCTCGATTATAACAAGTACGAGCCACTTCATTTCGGACGCATTACATACAAGAAAGCTAGAAGCAATACTCTTCATAACATGAAAAAATAATAATAACAATAATGATAACAATAATAATAATTTTATTATTCGCTGATATATCTAGAAAGTATACAATAGGTGTACAGAGAATAGCATCGTCCTCGCCAAAAAAGCAATGTATCTCGGAAACGAAGCGATTGCGGATTTACGTTCATAGGAACTGTTTTGTTCACTTTGACGTCCTCAATATGTATACTAATTTATGAAACATAATTTGATAACACCCTGTATATATATATATATATATATGATACACACAGACCGTGCATGGAACAAGGAACTCTTCTGGGATAATTAAATCCACTATAGTCAGAATAAGTAATGGTAAATGACAAATACCATAGTTTTTCTTTTTCATGATGCAATCCCAGAAGAGTTCCTTGTTCCATGCACGGTCTGTGTGTATCATAAAAAACTCAGGGAACCATTCTGAGTTCATTCCCATATATATATATAATATATTATATATATTATATATATATATATATATATATATATATATGGAGAAGATATGGAGAAGATCCCTAGACACTGGGGAAATACCGAGCATCTTGAAAAGAGGAAACATTGTCCCTATATATAAAGGAGGGGACAGATCTCAAGCAAAGAACTATAGACCATTGTCATTGACGTCCCACCTCACCAAAGTATTTGAAAGAATAGTTAGAGAGAAAATTTATGATTTCCTGGAGACACGGGAAAGATTCAACGAAAATCAGCATGGATTCCGATCAGGTAGATCATGCCTATCACAACTAATAGAACACTACAACAATATCCTAGATGCATTGGAAGGCAATGACAACTACGATGTTATATACACAGATTTTGCTAAAGCTTTCGATAAATGTGACCATGGTATAATAGCACATAAAATTAAATATATGGGAATAACAGGCAAAGTGGGAAAATGGATCTACAACTTCCTTAGAGATCGTCTGCAGGTCGTCAAAATTCAAGGTATATCATCATCAGAATCGGAAGTACGCAGCTCAGTACCACAAGGGACAGTACTGGCCCCACTCCAGTTCATAATCATGTTAACAGACATATACAGCGGAGTAAACAGCAACAGTATAGTAACATCCTTTGCAGACGATACAAAGATCAGCAGAAAAATCAGCGATGTACATGACGTGGAGGCCTTGCAGAGGGACACGAACAAAATATACAAATGGTCAGAAGACAACAACATGTCATTCAACGCCGAGAAATTTCAGCTCTTAAGATATGGTAGAAAAGAAGAACTTAAACAGACTGCATATTATGCTCCAGATAGACAGGAAATTCAGAGAAGCACGAAAGCGATTGATCTCGGGATAATAATGACAGATGATACGAAATTCGAAACACAAAATCAGATAGCGATAAATAAGCAAAAAGAGTCGCCGGACAGGTACTAAGAACTTTCAAGAGAAGGGACAGGACAGTAATGATTCCCCTGCTAAAAACACTGATTATACCAAAACTTGAATACTGCTCAGTTTTGACGTCCCCATAAAAAGGAAGAAATTAATAAACTAGAAGAAACGCAAATACATTTCACAGCCAAGATTGATGGCTGCAAAGAACTCAACTACTGGGAAAGACTACGTAAACTAAATCTGTACTCACTGGAAAGAAGAAGAGAGAGGTACATCATAATCTACATATGGAAAATGATCGAAAAACTGGTACCAAACCTAAAACTAAACCCAATTACCATTCAAACAACACTGGAAAATAGGAAAGGCAGAATGTGTAGTGTTCCCAAATTAAAGGCCCGACAAGGGACCTCCTCAACCCTGAAGGAAAATAGCTTGGTTGTCAGGGGGCCAAGACTTTTCAACCAGCTTCCTAACTACCTCAGAAACGTAACTGGGGTCAAAGTTGAAGTCTTCAAGAAAAGACTGAATGCCTGGCTCAGGACAGTACCAGATGAGCCGGGCGTGCCTGGCTATGTACGGTGGAGAGCGCAAGAAGGCAACTCGCTCCTCCACCAGGCCAGACTTAGAGGCGGGGCCACCAGCTTGACCTCCGTGTGAAGAGAGACCAACGCACGAAACAACATAAGGTTCATAAGGTAAGGCGTATATATATATATATATATATATATATATGATGAATAAAACCACGAAGGAAAGGAAACACAGAATGGTGCTCAAGCGCTTTCGTCTAATGACATCCTCAGGAACACTGAAGTACATAAAGAGTTACAGCCTATATAGGTTACAGAAAAAAAAAAAAAAAATATATATATACAGAGGGGGCCAAAAGTCACCCGACAGTTGAAAGTAAACTATTAATGAATAACTGTCGGTTGACTTTTGGCCCCCCCCCCCCTATATATATATACAATAAACGGAGAAAAAAATTAAAGGATTGTGGGAGGGGCACACAAATTTATAAGGAAAAACTATCGATTTTTAGCACAAGATTAAATGAATTGTTTCCAACCAATGTTATAGATAAAAAAAAATATACAAATTTATACTGGAAATCTGCCCGGGTTTTAGCACTGCTCTTTTTGTATATAAAAATTGAAAAATTATCGATTTTTAGCACAAGATTAAATGAATTGTTTCCAACCAATGTTATAGATTAAAAAAAATATATATACAAATTTATACTGGAAATCTGCCCGGGTTTTAGCACTCTGCCCTTTTTTGTATATAAAAATTGAAAAATAAAAGTTATTAGGGTGGCATACAAGTTTACCAAAGATTTAGCGTTCTACCTTTCTTATCTAAATCTGTTCTGAAGGAATTCAAAACAACAGGATCGAGTTGAAAAATACCTTTGCTTATGTTGAAGTTATTTGTAAGTTGGATAATGGCAGACTCAAGAATATTTCTATTACCAATGTTGCTAGAGTGAAATAAAACTGAAGCATTATTGATTGGAATAATGCTTCAGTTTTATTTCACTCTAGCAACATTGTTAATAGAAATATTCTTGAGTCTGCCATTATCCAACTTACAAATAACTTCAACATAAGCAAAGGTCTTTTTCAACTCGATCCTGTTGTTCTGAATTCCTTCAGAACAGATTTAGGTAAGAAAGGTAGAACGCTAAATCTTTGGTAAACTTGTATGCCACCCTAATAACTTTTATTTTTCAATTTTTATATACAAAAAAGGGCAGTGCTAAAACCCGGGCAGATTTCCAGTATAAATTTGTATATATTTTTTTTTTTTATCTATAACATTGGTTGGAAACAATTCATTTAATCTTGTGCTAAAAATCGATAGTTTTTCCTTATAAATTTGTGTGCCCCTCCCACAATCCTTTAATTTTGTTTCTCCGTTTATTGTGTATAATATATTTTTTTTCTGTAACCTATATAGGCTGTAACTCTTTATGTACTTCAGTGTTCCTGAGGATGTCATTAGACGAAAGCGCTTGAGCACCATTCTGTGTTTCCTTTCCTTCGTGGTTTTATTCATCATAAATATTTTTCACGTGTTACTTTCGTGAAATAATTTTCATATATATATATATATATAATATATATATATATATATATATATAAAAAGAAGAGTTACAGTATTGAGTAATTAACTTTCAAATAAATTATTCTAAAGACACGATTCTAAAGAGGCGAGTCTTTCATCAATTTGAGCGAGCAACGCTTAGTTGGTGAAAGTTTAAATTGAATTCAATAAATTTAGTAATTATATTTATCATAATTATGATTATTCAATTTTGAATTATGATTTAAGTTAAATTAAATTTTGGATTAATTTTAAATAATCGAATCTGTTTATTCGTTCTGTGAATTTCTTTTCACAGTTTGGAAAATTGATTTGTGGGTTCTGTCTGGTGACGTAGATCCGCTTCAGGATCTGTCTGAGTGCGAAGATTGTCACTCTTCAAAACGGACCCTTGTTAAAAAAAAAATAAAAAAATCCAAAAATCGGAGAAATGGTACTGTACGGTTCAACTTGTATCTTCAGGATCAAGTATGACTTATCACAGTTCCAAAAGAACTGGAACAGCTGGACAGAAGACTGGGTAGATTAAACTCTCAAAGTGATCAAACAATAACCTGAATGAGATAAGACGAGACCACTACTCCAAGGATGTTGCAGGAAATGCATGTTTTAAGACGAACGGTGGAAACACTGAAACTACAAATGAGGCACTCCTCGGAAGAAGTGGCTAAGCGACAAAAGTAAAAAAAAACAAAAAAACACTAGAAAACGCGGTTAAAGTTACACCAAACTTGGAAGTGACACAACTTCTGAACTTTTAAGATTCTTCTTCTTCTCAGGAGGTCCTCAAATCATCGATTCACAAAACAATTTATTCATACCCTTCTTGAAAGAGGAAAAACTCGTCAAGAAGGAAAACGATTTCATCAGTTTGTATTAATGCTTCACTTTATACAACGTATTTCCCGCACCAGTCCTTTCATCTCTTTTATATGTACAGGGTGTCCCAGAATTAACTATCTATTTCAATGAAATCGGACAAATTTTTTAAAAACACACTTTTATTTATGTTTATCATGTTTAATATGTGTTAAAAATGTATAAATTTCTAAATTTTTTTCATAATTTTATTTTCATAATTTTTTCATTATCTGGTCCAATGAAAGACCGTCTGAAGTCATAGAATGGCAAAGAGACTCTCCAAAAGTTAACGTGTGGCTTGGAATGACCAAATCCAAAATTTATGGCCCATTCTTCTTTGCGGAAGCAACTGTAACAGGTACCGTCTACCTTGATATGCTTCAGCAGTTTCTCGAACCACAGCTTCTTGATGATGGCATTCTTGATAATGTTGTGTTTCAACAAGATGGAGCACCATAAATTTTGGATTTGGTCATTCCAAGCCACACGTTAACTTTTGGAGAGTCTCTTTGCCATTCTGACTTCAGACAGTCTTTCATTGGACCAGATAATGAAAAAATTATGAAAATAAAATTATGAAAAAAATTTAGAAATTTATACATTTTTAACACATATTAAACATGATAAACATAAATAAAAGTGTGTTTTTAAAAAATTTGTCCGATTTCATTGAAATAGATAGTTAATTCTGGGACACCCTGTATATTAACGTAGACCTGTGTTTAGCTTCAGTCTTTTATCTTTACTATTTATCACTTATAATTTATAAGTACTATAATTTGTAAGTTAACCAAATAATTAATTATACAGGGTGTAACAAAAAGTCCGTTACCATAGGAGATTATTTTTTATTTATTATGAAGAAAATAAATGTTCAAATTGCATGATAGTCAAGTGTTGACACACGTTAACTCGATCACGTAAGCTACATTGAACGTCACGTAGGATATTCTCACTTACAGTTGTCATATTCTTGTTGTACGTTGTCTTTTAACTGTAGAATAGTATAAATAGTTAAAAGACAACATACAACGATGAACTTTCAGTGTTCTTGTGGTTCAGTTGGCTTTAACCTGTGGTTAAAGCCAATTAGTGGTTGTAATTTAATCATTACAAAGCCTGCAAAGCTTTTTAAGAAGCAAATTAAACCCGCTTACAGTCATCAGACTGTAAAGAAAACTAGCGTTACTGTTAGATTGTAGTTTAGTGATTTAAATTTCCGACAGAGTTTGTTCATTATGAAAAGAAATTAAAGTAGCGGAGTTATCTTTTGTTGCCATGGTAACCACTTCATCTGTGTCTTTATTAGGAAGAGCCAGCTGCATACTAAGGTTACGAAATGAAGAAATTATCCTTGTGTTGTTGAAAGCTGTTATAAAAAGTTTTTCATTTTCCTTAACATCATTTTCAGGGTTTTTTCTATCATAGATATTATCTGAGTTAATATATTTGTTTTTATTAATTCAATTATGTTTATTTTAACCCTTTAACGCCGAACGTTTTTGTAGGGTTAAGTCTAAAAGCGTGTATTTGAAACGGTACGTATTCGACACAGTCGGCGTTAGAGGGTTAACCTGCTGATTCTCTCATCTTGTTTTATCATACGATCGAAGAGGAAAGAAAAAGAGGCTTCCATAGACGAGTTACAAATTGTTTATGATTTCGCGTAAAATCCTCCCATTCGACCCGTTTGATAGCACTAAGTTCTTCTGTTCAATGCCGAAGGGGGACCTTTTCGGTGATTGGGGAAGAGGGGAGTGAAGGTATTTACCCCGAAGCGGAGGGAGAACGTTTTGTCTATGAAGTGGTTTCTTCTTTCTCTTCTTCTTCAGTAATTTTAGAGCGAAATAGAAAGGTGTCAGCTCGAATGAAGACCGATAAATCAAGAAAATTGAATCAAGTATTAATAAAAGTTCTTGCCTCAATCATTGAATTTCATTTAATACAAATTAGTAGTTATAAAAGCCATTTTTTAAATTATAAACTGATATTTGTAGAAGTCGCAATAACACGCGCACGTCCTTGAACTTCGAGGACATAGGACACGTTTGATATATTAAGTGGCTAAATGTATGTACAGGATTTTTGATTTTTTCCATTAGGCTAAAATAAGCGCGTCCATTTATATGAAGAAAATTTCAAAACATTGTAAATCGACAAGCATTTGTGAGGTAACTTATCCGTTGCGAAATAGATTTAGGAGCTTTGCCGAAAGCGCATAGCCACACTCATACATACGATAAAACCTTCAACTATCTTATCATATTGAAATTTTGTCATCTCTTACCCACGTACCATATGAATAATGACTGTAACAAGTGGCAGACTAGCTTACTATGTCTTTGAACTGATTACAATGCTGCCTTCAACAGAGCAAATTATATCTGCAATATTTGGGCGAAAAGAAAATTGCCCTAATACCTTTGGTTTTATATATATATTATATATATGATCGTTTTTCTAACTCAAATTTTCAATCGAGATGGAATAAGTGAAACTACTTGGCCGAAATATTTTCTACGCATTGAATAGACAGTTTAACAAAAAACCTCAAGGTTATGTACGGAATAGAGTCCAAATTAAATTAGTTACCCTTAATAAAAACGTAAATTAACGGCGAAGTAATTGGTGTGTGAAATTAGATGGAGGTAAAAATTTCTACGGATTTTACCTACCGAACATCACTGAGTGGTGAAAATAATTCCATTTTTTATGCACGCCATACGCGAGAAACCTAAAATGGCCGCATCAAATTTTCAAATTTTCTTTTTCAACTCATACACCAATCGATATGGAAATCCGACCTTACGTAATACAGAAGGTTTCAGCAGACGGGAACATTCTTGACACTCAGTTAACGTTAAATATCGTAAAACCATCAAAATATTTTGAATTAATTACATGAAACTGGAGTACAGGGTGATAAAAAAATAATGTGCAATATAGTTTTTTTGGGGGACGCCTTTTTTGGATTACCCTGTATGTTTTCACTTCAAAGCATGCATTGATTTGACTCAATTTATGTCGAAGCCATTCAGTTCTCACTTGGGTAGTTTTCTTTACAGATTTGAAATAAAATAATTCAACTATGCGAACTCCATATATACTGTATATACTGTATATATATATATATATATATATATATATATATATATATATATATATATATACACACACACACACACTGTATATATATATATAAGAAAATTATTTCGCGAGAATATATACTGTATATACTGTTTACGTCACAAAAAAAAATTGTAATAGGAGCATACAAATTTATAAGAAAAAGTTTCCAGAGTTTTATCACTTTGCCCCTCTTGGCTAAATCCGTTCTGAAGGAATTCAAAACAACAGGATCAAGCGAAAAAAGGCCCTGGCTAATGTTGAAATTGTTTGTAAATTGAATAATGGCAGACTCAAGAATATTTCTATTAACAATGTTGCTTGAGTGAAACAAAATTGAAGCATTATTCCAATCAATATAGTGGGATAACTGACAAATGGACGAAAAGGGAACTGAACGACTGTCCCGTTCTAACGGAATATTGATGCTGTTTTACACGCCTGTGCAATCCTGTGCATATCCTTTCCCGTCAGTCCACTGTAAAAGGAATCACATTGTTTACAACCAATTTTATAGATAATGCCTGAATTATTGGTAGGGCTATTTTTTACTATGATGTTTTTCACAATATTGTCATGAAAATACTACATTAATGTTCAAAAGTTTAAGTACATTAGCAATGCTTAAAAAGCCTGGGGAAAAATGGAAGTACTAAAATATTTTTTGACAAAGTGCGAGGGTTATTATTCACATGATAGAAAGTTCGTTTTGCCTTGTTAAGACAAGATTCCAAAAAGGCAGGTGGGTAACACAAATCATTTCCAATACTGTTGATTTTTTTATAATTCGGCATCCATGTATTCCGGACTGGCGATCCTAAGAGCGCGGAGAAACATTGAAGAAAATATGGCTTTTTTGATAGGGGTGTCATGTCTGGAGTAAAAGTGTACGTAGGACAAATTTTTTTTTTTTCCGATAAATACTAAACTTAAAACCTGGGCTTTCCCTATGTACACACACGTCCAAAAACGGGATGGAGTTCTTTTGTTCCACTTCTAAAGTAAACTTAATGGAGGGGACTTGATTATTTAACTGAAAGAGGAAGTCATCCAGGTCACGCTTCATGGGCCAGATACACAGAATATCGTCGACGTACTGCAACCATGGGATGCCAACCCCCAGGATTCTCGGAATGTAAGTTATTTCGAAAAACTCCATATAAATATTGGAGAGGAGAGCAACAAGGGATTACTTATGGCCATCCCAAAAACCTGTTGATAATATTCGTAATTGAAAATGAATTTATAGTCTTTGATGCAAAGTTTAATGAGTTCCAAAACGATGTGTGCAGGGACTGGCAGATCATACTTATGTAATTCTCGTGAGAGAAAGTCTAGCATATCGTCAATCGGCACTTTTGTAAACGATGAACAAACGTCGAAACTGATCAATCTATCGTTGGTTTCAATGCGTATATTATTCAGTTTTTCAGTAAGGTCCATGGAATTTTTTATATGTGAATCAGATACAGAGTTCCGAGAATGAGGGACAAGACTTTGAAAAGCCATTTAGAGAGTTTATAAGTAATAGAACCCACAGAGCTAATAATAGGGCGCATAGGGTTGCCAGATTTGTGGATTTTAATAAGACTGTAAAGGTAGGGAAGAGAAGGTGAAGTGGACGTGAAAAACGGAATTAAATCCCTATGATTTTTGAGAATACGTTTCAAACCACTATTGAATGATTTGATGACGTCATCTTGCGGTTGTTCCTAAGCTTTCTCTATGTGTCGGGATCCTGGAGAAGCTCGTTCATCTTTCTAATGTATTCCGTTTTGTCCATAATAACTATGGTGTTAGACGTGTCTGCTTTAGCAATATGGAGCTCACCATCTTTTTTTAATTGTAAGAGGTTATTGCGAAAACGTTTAGGAAAGTTTTCTTCGTAAGTGCTATTTGCAGCACTATGGACAAGGCCTTTAACTCTGTTAACTAAAGACTGAGGAAGATTACACAGTTTTCAAAACAAGGAAGACTATAACAAATTTGTAAAGCAGAAGTCTTTTAACAGTAAAAAAAGGACATACCAAATCCAAGGGCGTTTTCTATCCCCCAACCGTGGATCCCCCAACCGTGGATTCAATCATTGTTTGATGAAATTTACAACGAGCTGCATAGGAGAACTTCTTCACTTCGTAACATTTTGGATCGCAAAATTAAAAGTCTCATTCGAAACAGTCAGTGGAATATAAAAGGAAGCTCAAAATGTGTTTTGAACCTTTCTTCGAAAAACATTAGCGAAAAACGCCCTTGGATTTGATATGGTAGAGAGAGAGAGAGAGAGAGAGAGAGAGAGAGACACACACACACACGCACGCACACACACACACACACACACACACACACACACACACACACACACGTAGCTCTGTATATTACTGATGATATTTTTTTATTTCGTCCACAGTCCATACATTGTTCACCAGAGCTCCTCCTCTGCTTATAAGTTGCTGCACGTCACCGTTCACTTTCATTTGTCAGTTACTCACTTGATTTCGCTCAGTGAACACTTTAGGTGAGTTCACTATGCATTTTCTACTTTGATATTGCTATTACGCCTACAAATTAGTCCAAATTTCATTTTCGATTCACTCACTATTGGTGGGTGATAGGCAAATTTTGAGGTCATTTTTTTGACTCAGCGGTAAAAAATATGAGACACACCCGTTTTTGTTCATGAGACAAAAACAAAGTTCTTTTTTGTCATTCAGTATAATTGGACGATTCAAGACCCCACACAATATACATTTTTCACATTTGAATTTCTCATTATTGTGTAAATACGGAAACCACTGGAACGAACCCTTGGCCGCATTAACGGTACACATACAAGGAAAATAGCCGAGTCTTCCATCATTTTAACATTAATGACGTAGTCTGTGACTCGACATGCCTGGAAGATTTCACAGTCCGGATTTTAGAATTTGTTCATTGTCTCAAATCCAGCATCTGGTGAGTTGGTTGTTCAATTTTGATGATTTGGTCTATGGTCTCAATTTTCATTTTTAGTTCGACTTTGAACCATTATTTTTGCTTTGGTTTTAACCGAACTGAAATAGGTCCCATTACTTTGCTCGAAAGTTCACTCCGACACACACACACATATATATATATATATATATATATTTGTGGGCGCGGGTGTGTGTGAAAATAAACATTAAATTTCTGGGGCCTGTCGCTTCTCAGGGACTACATCATCCAATCTGCTAATGGAGTTTACCTTTCTCCTTAAAAGGAAAGCGTCCTTTGGAGGTCCCGTCAAGAATTTTATTTATTTTCTCTTTGTTAATTAAATAGGGATACTTTGAAAACGATTCCAAGGACAAAACTGCTCAGGTTAAGTGCAATTCCACAAAATTGCCTTAAAATTATTACTCGGCTTAAAATTTAAAAAAGAAACGCTAAAATTAAAATGAGATGCCTTTGGATGCGTTAAAAAATATATATATATATATAATTTAGTGTGGACCAAAAAAATGAAGGTTTAAAAATCTTTGTTCCACATGAGTAATGTTATTCCTTTTGCTTACCTTAATCAAATTACAAAATTTGAAACCTCTACATCAAGTTTTAGGGGTCCCGAGAAAATTGCACTTTTCCTTTTAATGCTGAAAAAATTAGTTTTTCCTCATTTTCATAAGTTCTGCTTTATTTTTTGTTGGAAATTCTTTACGATTCTTGAAAACTGTTTTGAGCAGGTATTGTTTGTCCTCTTCTTTAGTTGTCACTGCTTGATTAAATTTTTCAATCAATGCAACACCCCGCTCAGCTGTGTCATTTGTCACTCTAAGGGCACGAACTCTAGCACAGCCTCTTTGGTACTCAGGATCTATTCCCCATGTTGATGCAGAATTTTCAGTGAAGAGAGAATTGAGATGTAGAGCATCAAAAAGAGATTTAGTCCTTGAAGTAACAAAATCAGAAATCCTTTTTTCTTTAAAAGAAGCTAGGGTTACCTTTGCTTCTAAACGTTTCAGTCCCTTATTTCTTGGAGGCATTTTGATATTATTTCGCATTTGCTCCTTTTCTTCAAGGGATATGCTTTTGTCAAAGAAGCTTAATCCAACAAGTGTTTCTGAGAGGTACCACAGATGTCGTTTAATGGCATTTTGGGCTTGCTTGATAACACTTGATATCAAAGAATTTTCCTCCATTATTGCAAGATCTTGCAAAAATTTAAGATCAACATTTGGGGCTTCCTCTAGTTGAGAAGCTTTTGCCCAAGATTTTGCGTATACCAATGCAACAAATAAACAAATTTCTGTTATTGCATCAAGTTCTTTTTTAGTCATCTTAAATTGATTTTGGAGAAGAAAAAGCTTAAATGCATAAATTCCTTTTGCCATCCATCTTGCATGATGGTACGCTCCAGATCTCTTCAAGGGAGTATTAGAAATGCTTTCTTCTCCAAAAAACAAGAGAACAAGTTGAAAAAATTCTTTATAATCATCTCTTGGCTGTTTAGAGTTGAGTGCCTCCTTCATGATTAAGACTGTTTGATTTTTTAAATCTTGAACTCTTTCAATTATTCTGCAGCTTTGGGAATCAACAGCAGTTGTGATTTGAGAATGATCCATAAAATCCCATTGAGTTTTGAATCTTTTGAAGATTGGAAT
This sequence comes from Bathynomus jamesi, assembly GCA_023014485.1. Taxonomy (NCBI): domain Eukaryota; kingdom Metazoa; phylum Arthropoda; class Malacostraca; order Isopoda; family Cirolanidae; genus Bathynomus; species Bathynomus jamesi. The sequence continues at coordinate 882,465 of JAJOZX010000059.1, forward strand.
ATCAGGTTCAGAGGAATGGCCCATAGAAGTCCGGAAGACTTGAGATAGGACAATCTCATAAATATGGTGTCTGCAGGCTAAATATAAAAGCTCTTTTCCAAGTTCTTGTTCAATTTTAGTGCAAACTCCAGCATGGATTCCGGTATTGGATGCTGTTGTGTCAAATGACAGCCCAATAATTCTCTGGGTTATATCATGTTCTTGCAGGAGAGAAATGCAAACACGAGCCATCTCCGTACCCGTGCCAGCAGTGACTTTAGGAATTCCCAGCAATTTCTCTTCACCATTCCCACTGACTAACACTGCAATCCTTTCCGTTCTTCCTTCGCCTGCAAGAAAAAGTTAAAATATATAATTTATATATAATTTATATATATTTATTTTTAATATTTTATTTTATATATATTATATTATATATTTAATATTTTATTTTATATTTAATATATTTATATATATTATAATTTATATATATAAATATAAATTTTAAATTAAACTTGAGTTATTTTAAATTAAACTTGACTTATTTTAAATTAAACTTGATTTATTTTAAATTAAACTTGACTTATTTTAAATTAAACTTGATTTATTTTAATTTGAACTTGAGTTATTTTAATTTGAAGGTAAAATGGTGTAGATTGTGAAAACTAGCTTCAGACAGTGAAATGTAACCTAATTAAATAGAAATTTAGCTATCAAAATGTTTAATTAAAACCAACCAGATAATAACACATTGCCTAGGTGTGAAAACCAGACCCACAACTAAGTTTTTCACCTGAGAGATAAAATATAAATATGCTAAATTAATCAGACAAAAAAACTAACCTTATATCTCTGGGAGCATTTTTCCATCCCAATGAAGAACTAAAGGCTCTCCAGGACAAAATGCTTGCTCTTGATATTCTGTTGCTATTTCTTTGCGTAACTTTTGACGAGTTCGAAGCATAGTAGATTTTGACACTGTAATGTTTTCCAAATTATGGCCCAAAGACTGAGCAACAACAGCATAAGACATAGCTGCATCTCGATTGGAAAGATTCATTCTATCATAGGCTGCTACATTTTTGTCAATAGGCTTTGACTTTTTAGGAGCCAACATTTTCTTTTTAAATTGCTCTTCAGAGGGACCTTGAAAATTCATTTCAAGGTTGTCGTCATTAGTTGATGGTGATGATGATGATGACGATGTGAAATTATCTCTATTGGCAGGCAAGAATGATCTTTTAAATCGCTTCTGCTCTTTGAGGGCTCTTTCACACTCTAATTCTTCACGATGAAGCCTTCTTTTCTCTCTTTTTGCAAGAATTTGGTCTACTGTACCCATGCTACTTTGTGTAGGATCTTCTTGCTGGCTTAAGTAGAAAAGCTTGTCTTCTTCATTTAACATCATCAAAAGGGCATTAGAGTGACCAATATCAAGAATTTCAGCCTTAATTTCATCTTTAAACATAGCTTCTTCAATACGGCATTTTTCCTCGGGCCTTTTTCTGTTTTTCATCAATTTATCATAACAGCTTATTAAAGAGTCAATCTTTCGGATGGCACTGTCTCTACGCATTGTGGGAATCCTGGCTTCTCCCAGTAGGTCATCACTTCATCTAAGCAAAGATTAATGGATCTTCTTCGTCCCAATTTTTCCTCTTTTTGATGGAAGAAATATTTTTGCAAAACTTGCAGTTTTGTAGGTAAGCGGCAACAAAGTATATCTTTATATAAATGGCCAATGAGCCAAACTTTAGTTTTAGAACGAGTAGCCATTTTTAGTTTAAAAAATTAAATTTCTGAAATAGTAAAATAAACCAGTTAAATTAGGAGATAAAAAGGATAACTAAAAGGTTCAAGCCAATTAGGCAAAGCCTTTAATTTAGAGTTGACCAATTAAGGATAATATATTTTACCCAAAATTTTTGTTTTCCTTATTAATAATTTTCTCTGAAATAATGATCTAAGATTGTTTTTGTACTCTATTAACACCAAAAATTTCTTAAATAAGAAGAAATTTTTTCATAAGTTGCAACTCAAGAGTTGAGTTGATCATTGATGTTCTAAGCACGCCTATTCATTGGAAAATTTTTATAAGTCATTAAATCTCGGGACCCCTAAATATTCTCATATTTGACCAAAAGTTGCTGACATGTCTATCTGGTCCAAAGGAACAAGGGCATTAATGTGGAACAAGGATTTCTTCAACTTTATAATTTACCCCCATTTTGGTCCACACTATAAATATATATATATATATATATATATATATATAGTGTGGACCAAAATGGGGGTAAATTATAAAGTAGGGTAAGATGTGAGGAAATGGGTATAAACCTGGACTCGTCGTCCATATCGCATTTGATCACATTTCCATAAACTTTCAAATGACAATGAGCGCTTGAGTGCATGAAACTAATGAGATATTAATATTTTAAGTAAAAACAGTTCTCAAAAGTTCATAATTTACATTAACTGCACAAACTTTTAATAAATTTCTAGCTATTCAAACACTAAAAGACAAACCTGCGATGTTGAGTTGGTGGAAGATATTCAGTGCTGGGATTAGTGGCGCTAAAATTAGCGCCGTTAATTTTCAAAATTGTGAGCGAAACAGGTAGCGGCGCTAAGTTTTTCAAGAAAGTCAATCGCTAATTTTTCCTAAGCCTAAAAGATCAGAACTATCCGATTCGAATTTCGAGAAACTGACTCTGTTGAAAATGAACAAAAAATCTGTGAAGTAGCAAAAAATTCTTAATAGTTTAAGAGTACTGACCACCTAATGTTTTTGTCTGTTTTGAAAATTAATGCAATTCGCCACGTTACTGTTTCAGCAATATCCATTTTTATTTTATTCATCATTTCTTTGAGTTTGTGTATTTGAATTAAATATAGACGTATAAATTAAATCTGAGAAACATAACGTGCAAACAAGGGTTTAGCAATTCAGAAGATCGAAGATATTATGCACCTTTATTTTACTGATTCACTACATGAAAATTTAAAACACAAGAAAACGTCGAAACAAACAGAAACGAAATGCCTATTAGATCTCAAATAATTTAATCAACGACAAAAATAGATATCGAAAAAACAACTTTTACCCTGATATAAACTATAAAAAAGAACATAGACAATAAATAGCCTATTTTCAACAACTTTTATCCATATGGAAATTAAGTTCATGACTCCAGAGGAGATTATTTCCAAAAGTAGATTTTCGGAAGGTATTACGAGACTCTTCCTAATGTCTCAACAGCAACCGGAGGCAAGGATAGTCAGCTTATTCTCCGGACGGTCCCAAGCCCGGATAAAGGGGGAGGGTTGGTGTCAGGAAGGGCATCCGGCCGTAAAAACCCACGCCACAACCAAATGAGATGAGTCAAGAACCAAGATGGAGGCGACTCACCTTTAAACAGCGACCCCATATAAAAATGGGATTAATTATGCTGAGGAAGAAGAAGAAGAAGATATATATATATATATATATATATATATATATATATATATAACTTTTCGAGGCTTACTGCCCCCCCTCATCAGTGTCCTTGAATATAACTTTTCACTAAAAAATAGATCTTAATTTCTTATTTTAAAATAATGACGTTAAATAGTTGAAATTAAAGCGAAAAATAGGATTAAATCTTAAAGTTTTTTAACAAAAATCGAAAAGAAGAGATTTCAATCCACATTTTTAAAACGTATGTAAAAATAAGAGTTAATATAACTCTTGAGATGATGAATACGGTTTAAAATAAAGACGTGTTTAAGTCAAAACGATTAAAAAAACGTAGAAAGATCATAAGCCAAATTTCTGAAAACCATTTAAAAAAACAAAAACTGCTTATCAACTCGTGTACGACAATTTTATCTTAGTAGTTTCTTTACTGCAGACATTGAGAGTCCAACGCTTTGTACCACTGATCCATTTGATGATCAAGATGAAAGAGAGAAATTGATAAAACTAAAAATTATTTTCCATTCGACGAGAATCTTCGCAAGAATTTTTAGATTTTGGTTTGATTCAATCGCATTTTGTTTTAGGTTTTTTCTCTTCTTCTTTTCCAGGAAATCCGAAAGTAACACGCAGTTTCTTCTCGCCTAACTAAGCTTGGACCATTAATTAAAGTCTTGCATTCTAATAATCAAAATACGGACTTCTCATCTATTGTTTGACATTAAACTGAGTAATGAACGGAAGTATAATAAATCATGATGGAGTTAAACGAATTTCTGGCAAATGCTTCAGAACCTCATAACTGGAAAGGCTCGTTCTTTGCCAGTGAATTATCGTCGTGGACAGCTGTTGGCGACAATAAATCATGTACAAGCGACTCGCTTTATTGCATCTACGATTCCGAAATTGTTCCGAAATTGACTATTCCCGACCCAGTATCGGAGCCGAACAAACACGTTCATATATTATTGCGTGTATGCTTCACAGGATGAATTTCACAGGAAGCGCGATACATCAAAACGAGATGCTCTGTCACAAACATAGGCTTTTCACGCAAGGATGCATTTTATCTCGTGTCTCTCTCTCTCTCCTCTCTGTTTGTTTGTATATCTGTCTATATACAGAGGGTTGGCAAAAGTAAATAAACACTACGATGATGATTGTACTAAAAAAACAAGTGGCAAAGCTGATCAAAAGGAATGTCAGAATGTGTGTCAGCTTTATACATAATGCAAAGGGGAACGCAACAAGATTCTAAATATATTAATTCAATAAATTTATTATTATTTATTTACTTTTATTATTATATCAAAAACTATGAAAAAACTAAAGGTGTTTATTTACTTTGGTAAATATTTGATGTATATGCATACATACTATTAGTTGAAACTCAGAAGATTCTTGAAATCTTATTTCTGTAGACAAATAAACTTGCAATCATCAATATATATATTATATATATATATATAGAGAGAGAGAGAGAGAGAGAGAGAGAAATACGAGCCTGACCTCCGTGCAATGCGAGATCTTTGCATCAAACTCCTACCAAATATACAGAGTGATTCAAACCATTTTAACACATAGATGGGAAAGAATTGCAGACGTCATCCAATCAATACCACCAGAGATGTACCTTAGGGCTCTGGAAGCAACGTTTCACCACTTTCATACACGCATAGATATCCGTAGACAGCAAGTAGAGACTGTATGAAGCACTGTTTACATCACAAAAAATGTTTACAAATAAATTAGAAATAAAAAATAAAACCCCCATATAAGTGACAACAATTTTTTTTAATCACCCTGTATATGATTATTTGTAATTCCCCGTAATTTAGCAAGATTTATGCATTTTATTTACTGCATTTACATTATTTTATTGTTAGTCTTCACGTGAAGTTAATTCAATTTTAAAAAGAGTTCGTTGATCGTTTGAATAGTAAAGACTCTTCAAGAGATTGCATGCATCATATAATATTGTACTGTTAGGGGACTTAAATCCTGCCAATAAACCTTATCATTATTATTATCGTTATCATTATCATAATAAACAGTCAGGACGGCGGAAATTGGCGCAGCGCGTAGGCCAATAATGTGACCCCATTGAGCTAACTCCTGGATTATTATTACCAGCACAGTCGGGCGTCAAACCCTCGATCTCAGTGTTTACGCTTCTCTTAAATGGAAATGATTGCCCAGTGTTGTTACTCATTTAGTCTTAGTGGTTCCTTCAATCTATTATACTAAACGTATCTTGCGTAACGCCCTTGTAAAATACTGTACTTATTTAGAACATCATGTATATACACATATACTCGTACCTTTGGTTTGCTTCTTCCCGAATTGTTAATTTTCACTACATCCACCTTGGACATACCGTTTAACGTGGAATCCGAACCACGCCCCACCAGCAGCCCAGCGTCTTAACCACTTGGCTACCCAGGGTACCCATTTATCTACCAACCACTTTATTGTGTGGAAGAACGAACAGCTGGGTTTTGCTGCGCGCCGCCTGCCGTCAACGGGTCTCGATCCCGGGGCCGATGGATTCGTAGTCAGCGACGCTAACTACTATACCACTACATCACTACACCACTACACCACCATACATACATACATATATATATATATATATATATAATATATATATATATATATATATATATATATATATATATAGATATAGTTAAAAGTCGCAGTTAATTAATAATCCAAAATTCAGTTCACTCCGAAACGAGTAAAAAAGACAATGCCTTCTGTAAAAAATTTAAGCGTAAACATTGGACTGAATAATTAGAATAAATATAATGGACGCTAAATGTTTAAAAACAACAAGTCTTGCAAAAGAGCATCATTCGCTTGATTCAACAAAGTTAAATGCATCGAATTCTCTTTATAAAAACAAACCAACCGCCGGTTTTAAAGCCATGATTTGGTTCAGTGAACAGATAACACGCAGATGACGGTATATTCATCATACGGAGGGATTACTTTGTAATCTTCAGATGATAATATTTACAAGTATTTGAAACTATCACGACTACAACAGGATATATATATATATATATATATATATATATATATATATATCCTGTGTGTTCATAAATATCCTGTGTTCATAAATTATACACCAGTACACATTTGAAAACTTGTCGATCGATCTTTACAAACTAGTTGGTGATTCTATATAATTTGAGTGCGCTGATCTCAAAAATATAGTTAGTTTTTCCCTATCACGTATGGTTTTCTTACTACAGGGTGTGTCATAAATCCCCCATTTATCCCCAAATGTGAACCATAAATTTTGTTGTTATAGACTACAGTAATGTTTACATAATAATGTAGGGTAAATATATATATAACAACCAGTCCCGTTCCCAGCAAAATACTCTCTCCTCTCCCATCAATGGGTGGTTAACATTTGGGGACAGGTGAGGTATTACAACACCCCTTGTAGCACAAGATCTTTAGGTGATAGAGTAAAACCTAATTAAAGCAGAATTAAATAGCTCCTAGCTCTTGGACAAGCATATTGCTTGTTTATGAAAGAATAAAAAAATAACTGAAAGAAACAAAATATATTTACCTTCTTTACTTGCAAACATTTCAGGACTTATTCCAAAGACTTAAGACCAAGCGAAGTATGTGTCGGATGCCAATAAATTGTTCTCCTGCAATCTAGACCCCAAAAGTTCTGCAGAGTCCTTAGGCAGATTCAAATCCCTGACTAAGTCATTTAGTTCGGCTTGGGTTAATGGTTTAGGATCTCGGTCAGCTGTTGGCTGTTCATAAACATCATCATTGTCTGGATTTGGAGCTGAATCAGAATCTGAATTGTATTGATCCAGACTCTCGGGTGGGCGGGGAATAGGAACTTCTGGACCATGGGGTACCGGCCTTATTGCAGATGGAAGACTTGGGTATTGAAGGCTCTCTTTATTCTTTGCATTATAACCTTTAACATTGCAAGAACAGAAGTAGCAGTCGTCGGTATGGTTTCTAGGCTCGCGCCATACCATAGGGATCCCAAATGGCAAACTTTTCTTTTTACCTTTGCTCCAATTCCTTAGTGCCGCAACACACGTAAGACAACCTTGTGTGGAGCCCAACTTTTGTCTTGATCTCCTAATTTAATTCCAAAATAAGCATGATAAGCTCTCTTAATGAAGGTCGTTACATTTGTCCTTTGTTTTACAACAACATACCGACCACAAATATAACAAAATATGTCTGGACTATGGGTACATCCTCTAGAAGCCATTATTAAAATTTTAAAGACGTAATGTTAGAATTATCTATCTGAAAAATATGAAAAAACGAAATTAATTAACGATAAAAAAGGTAAAAAATTACAAAACGCCCCAAAATTGTTTTGCTAATAACTTTAAAACTGTGGGTGATAGAAAAAAACTGGTAGCATTTTTTTATTCGGCGCAGCGTATTGCTTCAGAATCACAACTGAAAATAAAGAAATCGATTTTCATGCAGACCGTGAAATTATCTTTACAAACTGAATTGGATTCGAATTGAACTTGTACAAATAATTTATCGACACTTCTTTATATATATATATATATATATATATATATATATATATATATATATATATATATATATATATATATATATATATATTTAACTGCAAATAACACAGTATAATTAATGTAAAGAACGACGCTTGTGTAGAAGAGCGTTTCGCACAAGATGAGGATGGAGAACGAGCAAGTGAAAAATGAGGCACCTCCCAGGAATCGAACCCGAGATCATCCAATTGCCGGTCGGATATGCTAACCACTGTGATTACTATCCCCAAGAAACCGAGAGCCACCAAGTGTTCAGAATTTCGAACCATAAGCTTGGTCAGCTATGCATCAAAAATAATGCTAAGGATACAAACCAGAAGACTAACGAACAGAGCTGAGCAGTACATTGGAGAGGATCAGTTTGGATTTAGGTCAAAATGCGGAACAAGAGAAGCTATTGGTATTATGAGAATGATGGGAGAGAGAGTGCTGGAACATGATCAGGAAATGTTTGTTTGTTTTATTGACTGTGAAAAAGCTTTTGAGAGTCCACTGGAGGAAACTAATGGAAATATTGAAGAATATTAATGTTGACTGGAGGGACCGTAGGCTGATAAAAAAACCTATATCTTGACCAGACTGTGAATGTTAGAGTTGCAGGAAGAGAATCGGAACCTGGATTGGTTGGGAGAGGGGTCAGGCAAGGATGTTCCCTGTCCCCAGCATTATTTAACATCTATGCGGAAGCAATGATAATAGACGCACTCTCAGATCTGGAAGAGGGAATCAGAGTGGGAGGTAAATTGGTAAAATCTGTAAGGTTTGCAGATGACAAGGCATTTTTTTGTAGTACTGAGGGAGGACTGCAAAGAATGGTCAATAGCTTGACAACAACGGCGGAAAAATTCGGAATGAGAATTAATGAGACTAAGACAAAGGTAATGAAAATTGCAAGAAGGAAAGGAGCACAAATGAACCTAACGATAAGAAATCGAACCTTAGAAGAAGCTGAGCAGTTTAAATATCTGGGAAGTTTATTAACCAACAATGGAGATTGCAATAAGGAAGTAAGATCTAAAATTGGTATGGGTAAGGTAGCTTTTGAGAGACAGAGAAGACTACTTACAGGTAAACTCAACTTGAAGCTGAAGAAAAGGTTTTTAAAAAGCTTGATATGGAGTGTGGTATACTGTATGGAGCAGAAACATGGACACTGAAAACAACCGAAAAGAAACTCCTGGAAAGTGCTGAAATGTGGATTTGGAGAAGAATGCTAAAGATAAGCTGGAGGGAGCACCAAAGTAATGAGGAAGTACTGCAACAGGTGAGGGAGGAAAGAAGACTCATTAAGGTGATAAGAGACAGGCAGACAGAAGTGGATCGGACATGTGTTGAGAGGAGAAGGATTGTTGAAGGAGGTGATAGAGGGTAGATATGAAGGTAGAAGGCCGAGGGGAAGGAAAAGGAAAGCAATGCTGGATGATTTGAAAGCAGGCAGGAGCTATCATGAGAAGAAGAGGATAGCTCAGGATAGAACACTTTGGCGGGACACATGAGTTGGACCTACCTGATAGGCAGAACACGATGGATGAATATATATATATATATATATATATATATATATATATATATATATATATATATCGTGCGTGTGTGTTGTGTTGTGTGTGTGTGTGTGTGTGTGTGGTGTGTGTGTGTACAGAGAGAGTATATAAAGAGAGATATACAAAGTAAATATGGAAACCATAGAGACGTAAAAACACAGTAAAAATAAACTAATATTTTACAACAATACACACGTATAGAAGAACTCCTTAGTCGGTATATGCTACAAAATAAAATTTTAGACAGTAAACATAATTAATTAAGGAAAACGAAATCAGAGGGGCAATTAAAAATACAGTAGATAGTCGAACAGTGGTATATAAAATGCAGTTTCGGACACATTAAACAGTTATGTAATGAGATAGGGAAGTGCAAGCGTGAAGGGAAATACGAGTGTGGAAAATCACGAAGTAATAGTTGGTGAATAAATAATAGGAAATAGACAATAGGAAAAATTAAAACAGTCGAAAGAAAATAAAAATCAAACAGTTGAGAATAATAACTGTATTATTATTAATAATAATAATAATAATAATAATAATAATAATAATAATGGTAGTAATGATAGTAAGGATGTTAATAATGCTTACGAGAGTAACAGCAATAACAAAAATAGTAGTGAAAAATTCAATAATACTTACAAGAATAAGGACTGAAAGACTAAATTGGATTCTAAAGAGGTATATTGGAGAAATATTGAAATCGTAAGTACAAAACAAGAAAAAGGTAAGATATTAAAAGATTTTTCAAATTGAATTTTGCTTTTTTTTAGGTTATTCTAGCGTACGACGTAGTCTTCTTTAAATTCTATTCAGTTTCAGTTTAAAAATGTAATTTTTTTCGTGTTGAGTGTACAGGTATATACACTATATATATATGTATATATAAAGTATTCTAAGCAAAGTACAGGCCTGTAGACGGATAGTTTGTGATTGCGGATACCTGTGATTTTTGATCCTGTTTGCGGAGAGCAAGCCTAAGTAGTACGGGTGTGACTGTGACTAATACAGGTAAATTTGTGTTCCCTTGGGGAGGAAACACAAATTTATGGTGCATCTTGCTCCTGAAGAATCATGCACCAGGATTGATAATAACTGATGGTGTCCGTAATACGAAAACTGTAATTAATTGAATACGTATATGGATGTTCTTTTGGACTAGACTGAGACAGAGCAATGTTGCTTTCAGTGGTGATGAACCATGTACGAAAGCCTCGTTAGTACTTTGACCCCTGGTTTGCTTGGCAACGCTGCTGCGAGCTGCTCGTACCCTGAAATAGGCGTATGGGTGGAATGGTGCTCTATATAAAAAGATGTTTAACTCTCCATGCTTCGACTTAAATTTTATATATATATACACACACTTTTGGAGTCTTGGTGGGAAAGCGCAATTTTAATATATTGTAAATAGAATGACCAAAGGTGGAAACATCATCTACTGTATGTGGCGAACGTTTCGGAGACATTCGCTCCTCATTAGTGTTTATCTTTATGATATTATAAAATGGAAAGTTATCGCTAATTACTGTTAAACTTAACTATATACAAAATATTTTAATTTTAAAATTTCAGAAGTTGAATGGTTGTTATAAGATAATGAATAAAATATAATTTTAAAATGATAGTAACAATTTAGGAACTCGTTTTCCCACTACGTAGGGATAAGAGTTCCCCGTGGGACACCTGAGCCCGAGCATTGGCAGGGTGAATGGTCGGCCCAGCCCAACCCAGGATCCAGCAACTGGGAGCGAACCCAGAGCCTCACCGCCCAGAGTCCGATGCCTTGACCCAAATGAGTAAAATACATAGTGAAGTTATTGTGGTTTAGATTAAGTTAGATTAGGTTACGGTAGGTTAGGTTAGGTTAGTTTTTTTAGTGTCGATGATATGTACCTTCGAGCAAATGGGTGTAGGTCTCAATGATTCTCCTCGGATGCCCGAAAAGTTTCTACCTAATGGGAAATACATCTATTTTGGAATCATATCATAAGTGTTCAAAATGTTCTACATTAATTTCAAAGTACGTAATGTAATTAATTAATTAATTGATTAAGTAATTAAGTAATTAATGTAATTCTTATTGGTAAAAGAATTTTCGGACACTAGTGTAGTTGTCATTTAGCTGGTTGTGGTTAATGGTGTCTATTATTCTAAAAGCAGATAAACAATGATCTCTAATTGCTGATTTTGTTGGTCTATTAAGAGGATGGGAGGTTCTAGTCATGATTTAAGATTCCTCAGTATTTATCCATTTTTAATTCGAATTAGCGGTTGGAGCTGCTTATATCTTTCAAACATCCGCAACAACCCCAAGTTTATTTCTTTTTATTTCTATTATATTCTTTCGTAATGACTGATTATATTTATAATAAGTTAAGTGAAAACTGAGGAAGCGTCTAAATTCTACTCTACGTCTGTAATCACAGAAATATTGTCGCTAAAAGATGATATATTACTTATACTATTATTTAAAAAAAAATAAAAAATCTGCATATGAAGCTCTACGTATAGCTTGGCACTGTAGTTGTGACTATATATTTAAAATAAAAATAAAATAAAAAATAAATTATTGTTTTGGTGTTTCGTAACTGGATTCTTCTTGAATGATTGATATTTGGATGATTGTCGGGTGACTCAGATACTTGGATGATTGTCGGGTGACTCAGATACTTGGATTATTGTCGGGTGATCCAGATACTTGGATGATTGTCGGGTGATCCAGAAACTGGATGATTGTCGGGTGATCCAGATACTGATTGATTGTCGGGTGATCCAGATACTTGGATGATTGTCGGGTGACTCAGATACTTGGATTATTGTCGGGTGATCCAGATACTTGGATGATTGTCGGGTGATCCAGAAACTGGATGATTGTCGGGTGATCCAGATACTGATTGATTGTCGGGTGATCCAGATACTTGGATGATTGTCGGATGATCCAGGTGCCACATTTTAGCGTTCAGGTCACAGTTG